>JAUTBT010004914.1:0-26945 GCA_032361225.1 Lepetodrilus schrolli
CAGTGGTAGAACAGTTGGACTTCGGAGCCAAAGGTTCCAGGTTCAAATCCCGCCCCGGGTGCCCGGCATCAATGTTCAGCGCTACGGATGTTGCGGGTTTCCTCCTGCCCTAAACGGACACGTCGTGATATAAGTGAAAGAATCTTGAAAGCGACTTAAAACCCCAATCCAAAAAAAAATAAAAATTGAAAACTGTGATCTAAGAGACCGTCCAGGCTTGTGGACAGTGATAAGGTCTCGGATGTTCTATGGGGCTTGGTTGTTGAGTGCCTTGAATACGAATATGAAAAATATATATTCAAATCGTTTTCTCATTGGAAGCCAGTGAAGGTCTTTCAAAACCGAAGTGAAGTGTTCGTACTTCCGGGATTTTGTAATCGGTGGTGCTACAGAGTTCTGCACTTTGTCGAGTAGATAGCGACTGTTATAATATTAGGCTTATTCAACATGGACTGCTACTTCCAGCGATAAGATTACCATCTCATCCTACCTGGTACCCATGCAGACACGGCGAACTTTTCAACCAGTTTCTATATGTTGTTTTACATTGTGTAGAGCGTGGAGGAATCCTAAAATTGTAGCAATTGTAACCACATACTCCCCAGGCTTATTCTTTCCACGGACTTTGTATTTCAAACTGAAATCATTTGTATTAAGTCCATATAGCAATTCACAAATCAGAAATGGTGCTAAGATCATTTTGTAGCTCAGCCCTTAAAGATGGTTGTAACAGAATATGTAATACCTCTTTTAGTGACCTTTGACCTATGCCACTTTGATATTGCCACTTAAATAACGTGATTGTATTTGCAATACTACGATCGTTCAGACAATAAATAATAGGTTTGTGATAACCTTCTTACGACCCAGCCATCGTTCTCCGCCGTTTTATGAAAGTAGGTAATATTACCAAGATAAATAATATTCTGGTTGTCATCCCACGAGCTGAGTACTCCGGCGCCACTCTATGGATGCGGAAACGTTATGTCCCGTTATAAGACGTCCATCCACCGTCTGATTAATCTCCCGTTGTCTCGGATAAAGGCTTCAGCTTAAAAATAGCCCCCACCCCCTCCAACTGGAAATTCTGTATATTAGTCTGTGCACAAGAGCGATTTAAAACTAGTACACGATTGTCTTGCTTCGGCATTGTTTACAATATAAGTCAAGTGAATTCTACAGATTTGCGTTTCACGAAAGGGTCGTACTGTATTCCGGGTGAAAGTTATGGCGTACGCCCACTGACCCAGTCCACAGGACTGCCTCACAGATTGACGGTTTATTCTGGTAGCAAAGCGGAAATAGCTCGAGGATGGCCGATTGGGCGTACGTAATGCCTTTACTATAACAGGAAATGACGTAGACCGAGTTTTACGATCGGCATACAGGTACGACCATTTCGTGAAACGCATACCTGTGTAGCTAAATGTATTATGTCATGCAACGTGTATACATCATTCATCATCTGCATCAGCCTTGGTTTGTATGCCGTACCGTAAAACATATGGAAATCGTATACAGGCTCACCTTAAATTAACTGATAGCTCTAATTGCACTGCAGAATACTGCCTGGTTTTGGAATCGGTGAAAAGCAATCCAATGTCATTCAAATCAGATCTCATTTCGCTCCTTAAACATTTTTGACATTCCTTTTTGAAACACTGGACGTTGTCCAAACATCTTACCTTCAGTTTCAGATCTGATTTTAATGAGATTGAAAGTAACCCGAATTTTATTTTCATTAAATTTAACATTTATGTAATTCAGAGACAAAAGACAGGTTTTAAAGACATGACATGTTTATTTGCAACAGATACAATTCATGGTTTGCGTGTCAGCAATATCGTCAATACAGCAGCAAACTTTCTATAGCCTCAAATTAGACAACAAAGCTCCAAGAGTATATGCGCGACATAAATATAATAATTATACATACTATACACATTAAATACATCGACGTTTTTTAAAATCGACATGCCCAATGTTGAACGACTGGAGTGGGGTGAGTGAGGGTCACATCCGATTAAAACCGGCAGTGGAGTAACTATTTATTGTCTTATACGTCACCACATTCGTTTTCAACAAAGATTAAGGTATGAACCATGCAGGCTAGTTCTAACCCAACATAAGAAACGGAAATTTGCCGACTGAAGAAGGGAATTGAATTAAAACTACAATTAATTCATGTTCAGGTAGAGCTAACTCATCAATTTCGGTAATCCGACTTCAAAACTTTAGTTTTAGTTTTTGGTTTGAATTATGGGTTAGAGCCGCTTTCAAGATTATTTCGGCTTGTCGGTTTACCGCATGATGAAACCTACAACATCTGTAGCACCGGTTGAAATTCATATTTATTTTAATATTGAAATATTATTGAAATAAAATTGTAATTGGAAAGATTTTATTTTATTTATTGAAATAAAATAATAATTTGAAGTAAACAATGAAGCAGTATGTCATTCACGTATCATAGAAAAAAATCAGCGTTTTTCAGGTTTTGCGTTTGAAGCTGACTTCCCAATAGAGGTCAAAGGTCACATGAATATAACGTGAATTACATGTAGTGCATGCATAATTATTGTTTGTGAAAAAAATAAGTAACAATAAGAATTGTCATTCATGCTGCGATATGAATATTATTCGGTAAATAATTTTGTTTCTTTTTTTTTTTAAATAAATTTTAAAATGTATGTATGTTCTATCGAGTAACATATGCAAACTGACATTACAAGAAATATAGAGGCTGTGTGAACTTGTTGCTTTATATTTCACCATCAGTATACCATCTTCCCTAGGCCACGTGATCTAACTCCTATGTTAGACCCCACAGTCCAATCAGATTCGCCCTAACATGTATAAAATCCACCTACTCTGTCAGTCACAACAATGGCGGAAAGCACTGTCGAGTACAGAATTTGCTCGACACAGTTGCCGACCCACAAACGAAGGCAAATATTCTCAAAGCTAAGAGTTTTCATGTTGGCAATCAATTCTCACAAGTATTAGGTTACAATTCGAAATCAGGATTGTTAATAACGCATGTTTTGATTGGTTGGTTTCAAATTAGACACACGGGAAGACTAAATCACTCTACCGCCAGGGTACAAATTGCCAGCCGGATAAATGGGTTACATTTCGGGAAGGGTAGTAAACGGAGTCAACATAGCTCGGAGTTCTACCCTTCGCTGGGGGAGATGTCAGTATAAATATACGGTAGTTAACATAAATAGTGTCTTATAGATTAGTCAGGACAAAAGTTAAAGTGGCAAGACCATCTTTGCATACAGTATTACAATGCTATATTTAAACTATTACCTATTTAACCCTCTCTCTGCTGGATTAGGCACATGCACTGCTCTTTGGGCATTTCCGGTTGCTTTCAGCATGGAGAGAGTTATACACACCAGGCGTTGTATCACAAATGGCAACAGCATTTTGTTCTAAATATAGACTGGCCCGCCTTTTTCCCCAGCGTGCCGCCAATTTGTTTTGAACATAATGGATTATGGGACAGTGGGATGGAATGCGCGCATAAAACTGACGTAAGTGTCAGAATGGTGGTCACCCGCGTCAAAGGGTAGGTGTATAAGCTATTAGCATCTTCCTAAATTAGTAACAATTCTGAAACAAAGAAATCGTATTTGTCGGGTATGGATGGCTGTATCTTGCCACTTTAATGGGGTTATCGTGGTGAAGGTACGAGTTGGATAGCGGAGGGTGGGGGTAATGGCTGTCCGAAGGGGGCAGGTGTGTGTGTGTGTGTGTGTGTGTGGAGGAAGGGGAGGGAGCGTCAAAGAAGGCATGAGTGGTAAGTACAGTGTATACGGTTGACAGAGTGTACAAAAATAGACTATTCATCACATACAATTAGCACGGAATATATATGCAACCACGGCTTGTATGACATGTAAACTGTTTATAACCTCACAATGAGGCTGTATTGTGACAGGAAGGCCATTACATTTATGAATACTAGTACTGTATATTACGCAGAAGAAACCAATGACGTAATTTCCCGGAAGTGTGTCGAGCTGTACGGACGTATAGGTGTGTCAATGGCATATGTTGCTGTATCGTTGGTCGACGTTTGTTAGTTATATATCAGTCAAATGTCAGCCAAATGATGCCAGTCCATTAGTATTAGTTCAATATATGTCCAATGTCATATATATATTCAGATTCCATGGACATACAGACAACAAGACTTTAAGGCAAGCTCCAAAAGTAACTATCAACTAACATACTGTTCTAGCGCGAGTTGAAATTAATCTGAACCTTCTTTTTTACCTATTAATGAATAAAATCAATTACTATTTTACACGCTTTTGCTAATTCTCGAATAAAGCGTTCGAATAGTGATCTAGGTCTTATCTAGGTCTTCTCTAGGTCTTATCTACCACGAGACCATAGTGCTCTCGTAGCGATCTCTTACATGGAGAGCTTGCACTTACGAATGTACTATGGTTTCATAATGAAGAAAAGATGCCATGTTTTAACAAAAACTGTACGAATATTCGTTTGTAAGAATTCTATTCATATTCGAATATTCGTTTGAAATCTTATTATATAATATAATGTGCTAAAAAGTTACAGTTCTGGTCATATTGTCACATCGTCACACATCTCGAATATACGGTCAGTATATTTTCATTGTTGTTTTCTGACTAGACATTGAGCAGTAACATTGAAATGAGAAGGTCTCAAAGGTATTGCGGATTACAACTCTTCTGAAAATGTGTTCGAATATTCGTTTCAGCTCTAACTAGTATTTATTTAAACTCTCTTTACGAGTACGGTTTAAACTGGAATTTAATGTGCAGTGTATATACACGGTAGTTTAGTAACATGGTAATATGCGTAATGTTCAGACACCTCGCAAAATGATCGTCACTGGCAAGGTCTATTCCCCGGACACGAATCCATGTATTCTCATTTGATTGGCTCACGTGGTTACAGTTAGGGTTAGGAAAATATTTTAGCAATATTTTGGGTCACGTGAGCCAATGAGATTGCCGGGAATTGGGTCCGGTTCCGGGTTATAGATCTCGCTGTAGGATAGGGCGACTGAAACAGATTGAAGTCCACACGTTTTCTTCAAACAAGTCGTCTGATTTCCAGCAAATAAAATGATGTGGTGTCACAGTAAACAGCACATTATAATGCCACTTTCACTTCACAAGCATTCTGGTTTGACAAACAATTTCAATTCAGCGCATTTCAACAATGCCCAGGCACGATAAGCTTGTAGTAGACTAATCTTTTTGTTTGTTTGTTTTAATCCACAACCATGTTTTCTTGCACCCTAGTACACTAGAATCGTGTCAAAATGTAGTTAATATTTTCTTCTTTCTTATCGATCGTCCTCACCACAATTCTACTTCCGGTCGCGTCGTTAGTCCTCCATGTCTCGATCCATATCTCTCGGACCAGTTCCGGAATCTGATTCCGCTGATTCCTCATACTGTCCTTCGAAGTCGAAATCTAATTCTTCTTCAAGCTCGCACTGAGGAATGTGCTCGATCAGGATATCCGGCGATTCGGCATCCCGCTCCTCCATCCCAGAATCTTCTTCCGGTACTGTTATGAGTCTGCGCTGTGCGTCCAACGGAAGCTGAGTAAATTTCCTTGGTCCCAAGTGGGCGTATTGCCTAATAATAATAATAATAGTAATAATAATGATGATGAATATATATAATGCGCAAAATACAGATATACTACATGCTCATGGCGCTACAAATTGGTGAATAGAAACATACATAAACTGTGTACATACATATATGACTATGATCTGTTAATCTACACGAAAACAAGATATTTAAGCAATAGATACTTATAGAGCTGAAATTTTAGATTTGACTTGAAAATGATAAAGTTCTGTGATTGCTGAATAAAACTTACAAAAACATACCTATCGAAAAACATTTTCATCTATAAAAAAAATGCAAACACCACTAAAATGGAAAAAGCATATTCGTTCTCATAAACATGCGTACATGTAGTATACAATCGAGAAAACCGCTCAGACAAAATCGGTTCGTTCGTGCGCTTACAATCGTGGATCCAAACGAGGCTCTAGGGATCGTAGTTCCGGTTGTATTTCCATGGCGGTCGTCAGAGGTTTCCCGAGGTCATCCGAGTACTCGATCTGATGTTCGCCATCCGGCGTCAGGGCATCACTGAAATATCCGGATAGGTGAGACAGAATGTACACAGGACAACAACATCTCAGTACATGTCCAGTGCTGTGGTGCTTGTCAAATGCGTTGTTGATTATTTAAAATCTTTTCTTGCTTTCCTTTCAAAATTGATAATTTATTTTCGATTTTTACAATGATTGTTTACCTTTGTAAATTGATACTTTTGTATTTAAAAAAAAAAGAGGAGATATTAATTTTAAAATAAACAAAAAGAAATGCCATCAATGTATTTGATAAAAACAGTGGTGTTTGCTTGTTGTGTGGACGATTGTTAGCCCAGTGCTTTGATCTCTCTCTCTCTCTCTCTCTCTCTCTCTCTCTCTCTCTCTCTCTCGCTCTCTCTCTCTCTCTATATATATATATATATATTTCCCGCTCTCTATCTATCTCCTCTGTCTCTCTCTCTCTCTCGTCTCTCTCTCTCTTTCTCTCTCTATATATATGCATATATGTCGCTCTCTCTCTCTCTCTCTCTCTGTTTGTTTTGTTTATGACATTTAATTGAACTTAAATAATTGTATTTAGTTCCTGAACTATTTATACAATAACATGTGTCACTGGTTAACAAGATGGATACATGTAGTTGCATTAATACACCCTACTAACACAGCGGTATATATTGAGTGTGACATGTATGGTCATTAATGGCGATCGCCATTTATCCTATTATTTCTCTTTCTCCGAAAAATCTTTATATAATCTTTAAAGGAGTTCTATATTCAATTTAAACAAATATATTGATACAAATGTTTCAATAAACACGTCTAGCATAGAAATGTCGCCTCGAGGTTCTGTAGCGGAGATGGTGTGTAGCTCTGAGGGGTTAATTATGTCTGCGTTGAAGGGTTAATTATGTCTGTATTGACATGATTGATATCACTGTCGATACGTTGAAGAAATCGATGGTTATTTGGATCAGAGTTAGCTCAGCTTGAGGCGGTAGTGTGTTATTTGGAATTGTCTTTCACCTTGGTCTACTCAAATAATGGTTGTACACACCATCAGACGATAAGACTTGTTTCTTGACGTTGTTCAGAGATGGGTGGGAAAGTCGCTACAATTTGTAGAAGATTATTCTCTAAGTTAATTAACAAGTGGGTGTTAATAGGGGATCTGTAAATTAAGTCAGTCTGACATTGGCAATTATTTGAAGTTCAGAGTGCAAACCGTTAGAGCTGAGTTTTGGAAGTTTACACGTCTGAGATATAGATAAGACCATGCATTATACTACTACTACTACTACTACTACTACTACTACCACTACTACTAATAATAGTGATGATAATGATGATACTAATAATAATAACATGTACATTTATAATGCTCCAATCTACGCTCGAAAGTTGGCACCTAGAGCTTATTTATTACCCCAGTCAATATAGCTCCCTGGCCCCCGTTTCACAACGACATCCTAAATTTAGGGCTCCTAACTTTATGACCCAGTTTATCACCTCCTAAGTTAGATGCCAATTTAAGAAGGGATACGACTTGTGACGTCGTCGTGAAACACTTGTTACGAGTTGACAACACTTAGGACTGGTTTAGGAGCTCCTAAATAGTTAGGAGGTCGTTGTGAAATGGGGGCCAGAATACCATACTCAACTAAGACTTGGAATAGATGACTGGGTGTATCACTCATAGCACAAATAATATTTGTGCCTCTCAGCATATTGCCAAAAAGAAATTACAGGGTTTGGCATGAGTGCAGCCTGGAACAACTCGTTCTATAGTCTTGGTCTGCTTCTCTTTGACAGACAACATTCCTGGTGGATGCCAAAGTGCTTCTTTTCATGCCAATAAGTTGTGTGATGGTTCTAGTTACCCGTACTAAATGGTTATTGCGATAGAGCTGCAAGCATTGCCCCCATTTCACAGACGAACCATTGGCCTATGAGACCATGAGGACTCATAGCAATTTGGTCATCCTGTGAAACATAAACTAGAACAGTGAAGGATTTGTGGTTTTACGTCGCATTGGAAACTTTCACTCCTATACGAGAGAATAGCAAGGATCCATACACAAAACATGTATAAGCAAGTGAGCGATTTATTGTTTTACATCACAGCACAAATCTTTCATCCAATCGTAATGACCTCCAAGTAGACTTTCCTACTTGAGACAATAAGCAATGAGTTGAACAAAAAAATACTTTCAACATTTCAAATAAACTAAGTAGGAAAAAAACAGGTAAGATTAGTAAAGACTAGAAATTGGATCAGAGTCTGGTTGTTTCCGTAAAGGGTCATACGGATAGTAAGTAGCTAGAGCAAGGTTTAAGTAATTTTGTGCTACATGTAAAGTTGGTTGGTTGGTTGATTTGGGGTTTAAATTCACTTTCAAGATTGTTTCGCTCACATCATGGCTTGCATGCATATGTACTGCTTGTACTAGTCTGGATTTCCACCAGTTTTTGTAGTGCTAGCTCACTTGGAATATCACATGACGCAGATAGAACATGGATACCCCACTCAGACATAGAATATTGATTCAGAGCCGACATCCCTTTAATGCTGAGCGCCAAGCAGGGGAACAACAAGTACCATCTTTTAACGTCTTTACGTGTATTGTAAAAGCAGGGTACATGTCCTGACTTAGGCCAGACCTACAGTACAACCCTTTCATGAAACACAGGTCAGGTTCCTTTCCTAGTGATTGTCCAATGGGTTGATGCTTAGAACGCACCAACCATAAGAGCACTAATTATAACACCATATTAAGTATAATACTGTGGTCTACCTCTAGAACAGGTTAAGATCCACGTTGAATTAAATGTAACAATGCCTTGGGTATGTATGTTGAAGATCATGCACATACATTCCTTGTTTGATACAGAAACAGACCAGATATACAACATGACCAGAGAGACATTTTGAATACTTTCACAATAGCTAAACATTGTATGAATTGATGAGGAATCAGTGTAATAATGTCCATCACAGATGGTAGGACACATGAGGTGACCATCACAAGCTGGTTCCACTGTAGGCACCTGTGACTATTTTGGGTATGCTGTGAACACCTTCAACATATCATTCCGAATGTCTTCCGATAATTTATTTACATCTTCCCCGGTAAGTCCAGTCGTAGGAACTGGTGGTAGGACAGTCATATATATTTTCCCTGCAACACAGATCATTCAAGTTAAATGTGATATGAATTTCACATGTACACACACCTTATGAGCAAAATAATGGGTACATTTATTTAGTGTGTGTGTGTGTGTGTGTGTGTGTGTGTGTGTGTGTGTGTGTGTGTAGCTGCCAGTTAGGACATTTCTCAAAGCCATGTGTATGCATATGTGTAATTGTCAATATGTATAATTGTATAAAATTGCTTGCTAATAATCCTCAAATTCATTCAAATAAGTACTGTTAAAATGGTTACAAATAGGTTACGTTCTCACTTATATTGATAGTCATAAAAACCAATCATCCTTGATGATCACATAAGAATAATCATTTACAAAATTCAAAACAGTGTAACAGGATATGATTATCTGGTAGGATGAGATGGATTGTGAACATTAGCCTTCTAGCACCTGAACTGGCAGGTTGGGTTGTATACTCCCCAGGAAGTTGAGAAGGTAAAATGAGTACATGTAGATCCATTGACTGGGGTAATAATATAATTTGTGCACTTTGAGCTGCAACCTGGATGGAAACGATACTACACAAATGAACTTCTTATTAATATTATTATTTATTTAATTAGCAAGTGAAAATAATACAGTAAAAGGAAAGGTAGTAAACTAGTAAATATGTGTTCAGTAACTGACCGTTCTCTAAGTGTTTTCTCTTCTGGTCAAGAAAATCCAAATGTGACAAAACAACTGGAACAACAGGCACCTGTGTGTAAAAATGTAATAAATGGTAAAAAATGTACTAGATGTAAAAGATTTAACAAATACTGTATAATAAATGTAAAAAATATAATAAATTTTATAAATGTAATAAATGCAATAGATATAATACATGTATAAAATGTAATAATTTAAAATATGTTATAAATATAATAAATGTAATCAATATAATAAATGTAATAAAAATATAAATCTAATTAATGCAATAGATATAATAAATGTTTAAAAAATGTAAAAATAATTTAATAAATGTAATAAATATAATAAATGTAAAAATATAATACATGTAATATTAAAGTGTCTATACCCAATCCAAGTAGAGAGATAGTTAAAGCTACAATAATTATTTGGTGTGTTATTTTTTTTCAAATTAAAAGAAAAATATTAGAACATACAAAATGTAATTTTATATAATTAGTTTGGACAATAAGTTTGATCTTGTACCTGGGCTTGTACAGCCAAATGAAATGCTCCTCGCTTGAAAGGAAGAATTCCAACCTCGGGATTTCTTCTTCCCTCAGGAAATATCCAGACTTTGATCTAAGATTAAAAACAATATTACTTTTAAAAAATAAATAGTAAAATTCAGCAGCAATAATGATCACTCATCAAACAACAGATTTCATGGTTGTTAATACAAACTTCAAATGTAAATTTTAAAAAAGAATCCATGTAATACAAATTAGAATTGTTTGCAAGTTAACAGGATTTACTCACTTATATACATGATATAGGAGCAATCAAATTGAGCGAGAGAAAAAATTATTGTTCACCACTTATGCAGAATATCTTTTAATTAAAAAGGAGTGCTCTGTTTTATTCATCTTGGCACAAGACAATTTCATATTTATTCATCTTGACCCGAGTTGGCCAAAATTACCTAAGGCCAGTAGTGTATGTTTAAGATGTCACTGTGCCTGTGTATTAGAGGATGTATCAACTTTGAACATACTTTTTTGTTTTGGATTATACTCCCGGTATCCCCCATTGTGCTTATGGCGCTCTTGTGGTTCACCCGGTCGATGAAGATGCACCCACACACCCACAACGCCAGTCCGAACGGCCCCACGTACTTTAACTCCTTCTTCGCCAGAAATGTGCACCTGTCTGGGATGAACTTGCTGATGGCTGTAATGATACATCTAACACACTGTAACACACTGTAACCACTGTAACATGACCAGGGTTTTCTCTGACACGTAAAGCATGAATAACTTTGACTTTCTCTTCAAGTAAATAATAGGAGTTGACTAAACAATTATTGGGGGCAATCCAACTTTTGCTATAGTATTGCAATAACTACAATATATTGTAATATTATTAAAATAGTTGTGCTACGATATGGTAATGGGTTTGTTTCCCTTGCCTATAATAGGTAACTAGTATTCCTATGATGATGATGATAATAATAATAATAATAATAATAATATACAGCATTTTATATAGCGCCCTATATTGATTTCTTAAATAATCACCCTAAGGCACTTAACAAATAACATAACTAAAATGTATTCACATAAAAGGAATTTATAAAGAATAAAGAATCGTAGAATGGACAATCATTGAAAAAATAATCAAGGAAAGACAATATCATGCTATTATCATTTGATTCAATACATTATATTAAAGTTCAAGCCGTGAATAAGTTGGGATCTTTGTCCGTCATAAAGCAGTAGTATCAATTAATAGTTAAAATTGTTATCTTTATGCGTTGCTATTGGACCATTGACAATTGCGATATATCGATAGGTCGATCTATTGTTACACTCCTAGTAAAGACATGCAACTAAAATGTATGTAGAGGCCAGAAGATCAAACATGATGCAAGACAGTAATTGTTAATTGAAATTTGAGATTCAATATGGTTTTGAAAGTCATTAAAATGACATTTTGATATATTAAATTGTAAATCCTATATTAAAAATTCTGCAGTCTGCAATCCTTTGATTCTACATATTTCTTGTCTGTCCTGTATGAATGACAAATGAAGAAGCAGTCTTTTAAAGACGTTTATCTCAGCGTGTTGAGAATGAATCAAAATTCTTACACCAATCACATGAAAAGTAATATGCATGATGTAATACTAAGTATAATACATGATGTAATAGTATGCACGAAGTGAAATATTCTATTGTATGTGATATATGGTAGTATGCATTAACTTATATAAATTACAGTACACTGTGCATGGTTTTAGCAACCTTTATAGAATAAATCATGCTTTCATGGTATGTTGTGCATGTTATCATGGATATAGCATGCATGGTATGATAATAGTATATTGTACATCAGATGTAGTATAGTCTTGCCTATTATGCATGGTAATAAGTGCATCACATAACTTATGCATGGTATAATATTAACCCTCTCCCTGCTGGATTAGGCACAGCTATGGCTCTTTAGGGCATCTCTAGTTGCCTTCAGTATGGAGAGAGTTAAAGTATGTATGGCATAATACTATGAATAGCATGTATTACTGTATGTGCATGAAGGAAAGGTATGTATGGCATAATAGTATACTATGCAATCTGTGCCATGACATAATAGGATACTGTGACATGAATGTTACCCAGGAAGTCGAGTGAGGCTTGATGATTGGACACAATAATGTATGGCTTGGACCATGGTTCAAAGTTCTCTCCACCTCGCAATTCCACTTCAACGGAGAAAAGCCATCGGCAGAAAGCAAAGGGCAATTTCAGGTATCTGAAGTGTAATACGTATTCCAAAATACAAAATATTATAAAATTTGATGGCATTGATAATTCTATTATAAAATACTATGTGTGTTTACCATTTGTAGGTCATACATTTTTTAATTGGGGTTTAGAGCCGCTTTCAAGATTCTTTCACTTATATGACAGCTTGTCAGTTTAGGGCAGGAGGAAACCCGCAACATCCGTAGCACTGAATGTTGCAGTAAGCCTGCGAGCATCGGCTGGTATTGACAGACCAACGATTGCCACTCTACAGACAAGCATCCTATCAATATCACGTCAAAAATGTAACTTTCACGAACATTGATACTGGGCCTCCAGGGCGGGATTTGAACCTGGGACCTTTAGCTCCGAAGTCCAACGTTCTACCACTGCGCTACCACCCACCCCTGTAGGTCAGAAGTATTTAATCCAAAATCGATATTTGCAATTGTATGTCTTTTGGTCAATTTGTCATTTATAATATCGAAAATTAATTACTTTTCTATTGTTTAACATGTTCAAACATATCATACAAATATATACGACATTGCATATTATAAAGGTTTTATTAATGGGTTTGCCAAATTTGATACATGAACTAATATCAGTTTATCATTTATGATCAAAACTTTGTATCTTTATGACTCACCTGAAATTGTTCACGTTGTTTGGTGTTGGGATTGACAATATGAGAACAACTAATGCCGATACTGTCATCACACTATAAAACACACCAAATCTGACATAATACCTGATAACAGTATTGATCTGACATGCACTCCACAACAACACGGCGACTGTCGTGATAACAAGAAGAATGGTAAACATGACTGGATTTTCCTTAGGAATGTCGGAGACAACAGACGTCAGATTCATTTACAATGGTTATTCGAAACTTCAGTCAATGAAAAGAGTCAAAATAGACAACACTATCCTTCCATGTGTAGCTGTAATCCCAGAGAAAAACATAGGAATTTCATTCACGCACAGGATAATTTGCGTATGTTATTCCAGAAACTGTCTCCCTCGGTTGTTATCTAACTGGCTGTCTTAGTAGCCAAGCACGAAATCACTGTATTTCACATCGAGTACGTCATCTTGTGATATTATTGAGTTGAATTTTTATCTCCAGTTGAGAACGTAACTAACAAAGACATTAACCATTGTCATGTGACACTGGCAGTGACCCAGATTTTTGGTTTAATCAATATTTCGGCAATGCCGAGCAGATCTTAAAATCTTTCATGGGAGCTCGGACTTGCAGACTTGAAACTCCTCACTCCGCGTACGACATAGGAATCTGGCAGTGATGATATGAAGGTGAAGGTCGGTCGGGTCCAGAGTCTATTATTTTACAGTTTGTGTCCGACTTTCTCATTGGACTATAAAAACGTTATCTGACGTGACGGTATCTGTCGTAGACGATAGGATTATATTAACTCTACCACCAATAATCCAATAAGTGTACGCCTGTGTTGTTAGCGCGGTGAATTATCAACGTGCGTAGGACTAATATGAAAACAGATTACTCTGTATTTCCTTTATTAGTATACATGCACATTTATATGTATGACCTACACATTCACTGAAACCTATTGCCGTAAAATGATGTTGAAGTGACTCAAACAGATGTGGCAAATAGGCCTATATTATGATTTTACCTATGCCCTTTTCATCATTTCTACCAGGATACATTGCGTATGTTATTCCAAAAACTGCCTCCTTCGGTTGTTATCTAACTGGCTATCTTAGTAGCCAAACACTGTATTTCACATCGAGTACGTCGATCACCTTGTGATATTATTGAGTAGGATATGGAGGTGAAGGTAGAACTGATGAACTGATAAATGTTTTAATGAACTTGCCCCTGCCTACTTGTCCGAATTCCTCTCCCCCTATATCAGCCTTTTCGATCCCTATACGGTCACATAACATAGGAGTTTGGTAGTGCAATAAACCCATTCTATAACTATAAATATTTTCACTAGTGCAATAATATAATAGATTTTTATAATTATGTCTTTTTGGAAATATTTTAGAGCTTCCTCTTGGCACTTTATTTGTCGAATATAAAGTTAAAAGATTTCTTCAATTAAATAGGCAAACATATTTATTAATATTTACATATCTACTTGGAACTAAATTTTGTCCGCGTGCTTTAACCGAGTTCCCAAGATATTTACCTATTATAGTGTTTGTGACTGAAAACCGATACTAGTATTACAATAGTTTCTATAGTTAAGTGATAAATAGAACCTCACATTCGTGTTCATATATTATTATTGATATTTGAAGAATAACTCCTAATAATATATGTGTGCTCGCGCGCGCGATAGAGAGAGTTATACGAATCCGCGTTTTCAGGCATTAAATGCCATGCAAACCCTTCGAAATATATCCATTTACCTGTCGTTGTCGTTGGTAAACAATCGATTGTTTTGAAAATGGAATTTTCGGCGCCTATATGCATGGCGATTCCCCTCTGTTAGTCACGTAGTTAGAACAGTACGCTGTGATTGGTCCTCGGTCAGAGGGTTGAGAGACGGGGTTGAGAGGTCTCAAACTATACAGCTCACCAGCAATTTATGTAAATAAACAAACTGCCCGGAAAATGAGTTGATTTATCGATTTTGAAGGAAATACATAACTGTACGTGGTGTAGGATTATCAGTTTTTCTTTGGGTTTATACAATATGAATTTGGTGTTTGAGTACAGTAATATCGAGCTAATTAATACAATCAAGGCCCAAAGAGTATCACTTTTCTTTATATGTGAATGTACGTAGTGAACAAAGTAGTGGCCGTCAATTTTTTAATGTGGACTCGTTGTCATAAATATAGTGATATAATTGTTTTGATTATAATTGTGTAGTCCTTGTATTGCTGCTGCAGTACAATCCCAACATCGTCTATTTAGGTTAGTTTAATAGTTTTCAAGTTACCCATTGAATATGTTTGAACATTATGATTTACGCAACTTTTTATATCAATTGAAACTACATGAATGTCCAATTCACTTGTATGACGATGTCAGTTCATAACACGACGGTGTGATACGTTGTCAGCACTTACAGGCATCATGTTTGTGAAGTGAGACTGTGAACTTGCCCTAATTAAGTAGAAACACGCATGTCAAATCGGATGCACATAGTGCAAACGGTGATAAACGTCACCCCGGAGTCAGTTGACCAAGTACACTTGTCGAGATAAAAGTTAAAGGCATACAATCACGGTTTTGTTTACAATTTTCATGGTGAAACGTATTTTTACATGAAAGTATGTACATTTGATGTGTCAACAGAAGTATATTTGGTAACATTTCCCGCATATCCCACTGGTTTTCAATATTTCATATGTTATTATTTTTTAATATTTATAGAATATGTAGCTGCAATAGAAATGTAAACTGCAATGGAATTGTATATGTATGCTAAGTGCATGTACTTTGCATTTTAAACTTCAATTCGATCCAAAACGACAAATTAATCTGTGATTGTATGTCTTTAAAAACAGTCATATAGTTTTACATAACATGGACTGCATATTTCGTATCTATATCTACGTTATTGTATTTATTATTGGACTACAGACATTAAACTTATCCTATTATTATTAAGTAGTAAACGCACTGATAACTATATTATGCGATGTTGAAACTAATATTTTCAATGGTCCTCAATGTACTTGAGGAAGACTAATATTACTCGTGTGTAAATCTCTGTTTTATTAGGGCGGGTGGTAGCACAGTGGTAGAACGTTGGACTTCGGAGCCAAAGGGTCAAGGTTGAAATATGACGATATTGATAGGATGCACAGTTATCATCCTTGGACTTGTCAGTCCCAGCCGATGCTCGCTATGGATGTTGCGGGTTTCCTCCTGCACTAAACTGACAAGCCGTGATATAAGTGAAAGAATCTTGAAACCGGCTGTAATCCCAAATAATTCCAAAACATATTCAACAAAAGGATTATCTATTGATGATTACGCACGTATTAATTTCATGACTTCATGAACCATTGTCTATATAGATGATACAATAAATTGTGATAATTTACAATGTTTTCTTTGGGTTGGACCATGTTGCATAGAAACAATAACCCAATCGGTGCTCGAGATTGCAGATTGTCTTTCTCGCATTGGTTTCGCTCGAGAGAGATAATCTGTAACCCCTCGTAACTCGTAGGTTACTGTAATATATATCACACCAGTTATATTCTCTCCCTCTGTCTTGTGTATATTATTTTATGCATTTTTAAAAATATGTAATCTCACGCTAACACCGTATAGGTGGTTTAGAGCAAATAAAAGAACCAGAATCAGAATCACAACGGCTAGCTATAAAACCATTGCCACGGTGAAGCCAATTCACTAAACAATTCCAATAATCGGTTAAACTCTGCTTAGACCTACTTTCTACTTAACACGAGAATTGTGCTATAAATTATTGTCCTTACTAGGTTAATCAATTCATCGATATCCGATCATATAAGAAATTAAGCTGTAGCGATCGATGTTCAGTCATATATAGGCCTATAGTAATATCAACGTCATACATTCTGTTACAAAATCTGTTGACTGATCCGAAAGAATGACGTTTGTATAACGGCTAGAATAACTGTTTTAGCCACATACTGGATTAGGGTAGCATAATAAATACCAGTAACAAACGTGATTAATTCGTATTTAGGCTACAGCACGGTCAACAACTATGTCATCTTATCATGCGTTATGCAATAACCCGAGATCGCATAAACTGTATTGAAACACGAGCCTACAATAACTCATACTAGAAGCTTATATAATATGTAGGGCAACATACACGTACATATAGATGTGTCCAATCAGACCCGTTACAAGCTGGATTTGATAATGACGTATCTAATCTCGTTATCGAATACATACGGTAAATAATTTACTTACCGTGCGCTTCTAGAGTATCATAGCTTGTTAGTGAGCGAACCGTACGTAAAATATCAACTTTATTGGCGTATGTGGAATCAGCATGTCATTTGTTTACCAGTATATCTATCAAAAAGAAGAAAAAAGCTTCTTTTTTTTTGTTTGTTATTGAAAACCCACATGTTGCCTATAGATATATTATGTCACTGAAACTATGTAAACTACATGTAGTAAGCTATGAGTTTAAAGAACGGGAATGTATACTGAGAATCAAAATACACGATACCAACATTAAATGCCAACTTCGCTGGTGTAACGTCATTAGTTTCAATTATACGAACATTAGCCAAGCGAATGTCCAACCAAATCAGTTTGATTTGTTTTGTAATCTTAACAGGATTCGATTTACTCTTCTTATAGCCGTATTACCGACGCTCCATCATTAAATTTCTTCATTACCCCCATGCCTTCCTATCACATTTCCCATATAAAATTTGAGTTTGAGCAAAGTACTCGTTTCGTAATCTCGGGGCAAGATCTCGTAGAAATGTTCGTAGTGTAACCCCTACTTAGTGCAGAGTCTACTGACCAAGGCTCATTCCATCAAATGCATACTCTACCACAGCGTCGATCTATTCCTTGATGTACGTTATATAACGTAAGAGTAGGATTGGATCTCCGCTGTCAGGAGCAAATGAGGAATGCTTGTACCAGCCTCTATCAGAGGTTCCATGGGTCGAGCTGTACACTAGTCACGTGGTCACGAGTCCAACCTACCAAGTACACACAGTAAATAAGAACAGCTTGATATAGAGAAGAACTGGTAACATCGTTGAAATTTACCACGAATAAAGATAACTAGATGACCATGAACAGTAATACGATATCGGTCAACACTTAAAGTGTTGCTGTTGTAGATTAAGCACATGCCGGGGAACCACCAACTCGTAAAGCGGATTGTTTGTTTGCCCTTTGGCTACCGTCCAATGAGGCTTGTTTAGAAATAGTATATGCTGGTCAAATAAGGGCAGACATAGACTAATGGTCAGTTCTGTTAACGCGGACTGTAGGTTTCTTTCTATACCTTTTGTCTTATTAATGTATATGCTACTTAAATAATTTGAACTTCAGTCATGTATGCAATAGCCGACCACATTGATGTCCACTATAGGCCTATATAACAGTTTCACACGAAGTAGCATGAGTAGACCATCCTTGAAACCATGCCGGCTTAACGAAATGGTCGTACCGATAGTTCGGGCGTAAATCGATGTTCACGTCATTTCCTGCAGCCAGCTTTTGCTCCGGTTTAGGCCCGGACTACATTACGACCATTTCGTGAAACAAGCAATTGACCTATAGTTGACCTACGTCAATGTATGGTCTGTGTTTAGAGGATGGCAGTAGGCCTGGTGGAGAACGTGATTGTATGAACAGTGAGCAACATTGGCAGATTTCAACCAAAATTGCTACCATTGCACCTGCAATTTCACTATGCTACTATTCGGCTAGAAATATAGTAATATAGTTCCACCGACTACCTATTTCTCCATCGGTGTAATGCAGCCATAACTAGAGTATATATATATATATATATATATATATATATATATATATAGCGATACCACTCAAATGCTTTACAAACATGGTGCAGATCCCAACATTACTAAATGATATACCAATTCCTTTCTTATGACATTGTTTCATTCGCCAGTCGGTACTCGCAGGTTTACTGCAACGCTCAGCCCTACGGAGGTCGCAGGCTTCCTTCTGTTCTAAAACCGACAAGCCGTGAATAGACTAAACCCCAATTCACTGAAACATCTACTGCTCTTAGTACTCAGCAAATATGTCATATACTGGTTCAGATGTCCATTTATCTTAGTTTGCAGCCAAGTTCACTCTTAAATTTGCGACCGAAGTACGCTGTTGGCTCAATAGGTTGAACACCTGTATACCTGTCGCTACCAGGCCAAATTGGGTGGAATCCATGTTTTATGTATGTGTATACGTACGTAGTAGCCTTATCAGTTAATATAGGTCAAGTACGTAATGCACGACGACCAGCGGCCTTAATTAGCACTGCGAACGCACACATTCCAACACTATGCACTAGACTATACGAAAACTGTGTATACCGGGATGTTCATTGTAAATGGTTTACTCTAATCACTGGATAAAGAATGATGCAAATGTGTGTAAAATTAGCTCTGCAAACGTAGGAAATCTGACGATGAACGGAGAGGTGAACAGCTGGTGACATTTATGTGTCTGCCAACAGAAGGAACGGTATATAGTATCCAAGCCATTGACTCCCATGCGTTGGGCGCCATTGTGGAACATCGGGCATCATTGTAGAACAAGAAAGAAGATCTAACTGAACCAAGGATTTATTTCTCACATGTATATAGTATCTACAAATGCAAATAAAGAACGATGTACAAATGTGCTGATTGATCTATTGATGAAGTTATGAACCATTCTCGTAACACTAAATATATACATCTACTTCGGTAAAGCCACGGGACCATCTCAAACAAGTCAACAACGATATAAAAACGAAACTTCTTTCGAACATCAACTTCCATATGATTTTATAATACGGAAAAGGCAAACATTAAATATATAATTTAACTGCTTAATTTTTTTCTCGGGTCCATGCATGGAGCATCTAAAACGTCAAAGCATTCTACTATAATTTAGCATATATAATATGCCAGGTAACGGAATAAAATATACTAAAGGAACAAAGGAAGAAAATGGATCCATGGATCCTCTAAGCATCAGGTTGCCAGTTTATCTTTTGATGTCAACACAAATACAATCTATATTAGATTAAATCTCGATTCGTTTCCGCTACTTTTGACGTAAAAAGAGTCGCGGAAACGAATCGAGATTTAATTTTAACATTAGATTGACACGATGCTGCAACGATTCATTTAGCTAATACATAGGCACACGGTATATGCATCCAGTCTGGTACTGTATGTAAGGGCAAGCTGCACGATAATCTATTCCAGTCAATCACTCATCGTATCCCACAATGAACTCTTATAAGGTATACTGTGAGAACGCCAGATCAGAATGTTCCCACATGCTGAGTATTTTTGGCCACCACCTCGGATGCATAATGCTTCTTGCAGTACAGGATGCCATCTGCTTGGGCGTAGGTCTCACGTCTGGAAAGCATAACATTAAGGAAGATTATGGACGTGTCTGCGCGACCTTTGAACTTTGTCTATTCATGGATACTTTTGAAAATTCTTTAAAAAAATACGTATTCAAATCTTAAAGTGGTAAATTCCAGGGCAAAGATACATACATTAATTTGTCTTTAATTTTCTGGTGAAAATCAAATATATACCTTTACCATTTTGAGTAAGGTTTATATTGCGTACCCTTTACTCATCTTAAACATACATGCGTATACACTAACATACTTACACACCCTTATTTGCTGTGTGTCTCTGCGTGTATTCGTTCTCTCCCCCCCCTCTCCCTCTCTCTCTCTCTCGCACGCGCGCGCATAATGTGTGTATACTAGACTTACATATACTAGCTAGTATTATTAGTTCTTCTCCAAAATTACCATTCACGCTTCCCATTACATGCTCATTACTAACGGTATGCGTAGACAATTGACGGTGAACAGATTCCCAAGTCTAATAATGTAACCCGTCAAGAAATCGCAGGCAGTTATAACACATAGGTGACGGATAATTTAACCCTCCCAATGCCGGAAAGGATTGGTAATTGAAGGAGTGGATGCTGGAATGTTGAGTCTATTTTTGGACGATATCAAGGGAATGGTCTCTAATTAACTAACTTCTGATACATATTGCACGTCGTTGTGATAATGGAAATGCCAATACTTGTCTGGGAAATATAGTTATATCAGAATATGTAATAACCCGTTTTTGACCTTTGAACCTATGCAAAGAACGATGAACTAACTAGGTCCCCGTTCCACAGAACGATCGTAGCGCTACGAGAGTCGAGAGTCGTAACTGTATGTTAGCGTATACAACTCTCGTAGAGATAACGATAGTTACGTGGAACAGGACCCTGCGTTGTATACTATGCTTACTTTAACTGCATTTTGCATGATTCAATGCTGCACTTGAAGCAGTTTTTATGGTATGGGGTGTCTCCGGCTTCTATCCTCTCCTGAGCATACACCGTCTTCTGGCAGATGCCGCACTTCTCGCCTCCTCCCTGCAATACAGGTCAGAATCATCTTTAAAATGGGGACATTGTATACATACAAAAACGTGTCTCCATAAAAGGATTTCCTCACAAATATTAAAAACATATGTTTGGCCCCATTCATCCTCGACATACAGACTCAGCTAACTGCTCGACGTTCCTGTTTGCGGATGCTAGGAGGCAATGACCACGCATTTCAGAGGATGGTCCGAATACTCTGTCCGCATACCGGATGAGTTAATATCATATGTACGGATAGAATAGGCGCGGTTTAAATGTACAATATTGTTACTATTATCCAATGAAGAACAACAACGATGATTACTACTTTCTAGTGATCTAGTGATTGCATATATGATATAATGTTACAGACTTCATGAACAATATTGTACACATGGTACATATTGACAGGAAATCTCATTTCCTTTGACATACTATAAGGACGTCCTGAATCAGGATCTCATAGGGCGTAGGCTAATCTGAGATATTATACCGTATTGCATATACATCGTAACGTATGCTTTTGATGTACAGTAACAAGCTGTTATCTACTACTACTATTCTCAGATGTATAGTATATCTTGTGTGTTTAAAGGTTACTGTTATATGATCTAGCTAATGTAATATTTGACATTTTCTGTCTTTTCCTATTATCTGTCTGCATTGTAGTAAAATGTATGTGTATTTCGATTTAGAATATCCAGAACCAAACCTGTTCCAAAGGACATTAAATATATAATATACATATGAGCTCTTGGTGAGTTCTCTTGATTTGTAATGTTATTAATTTCCCTTGTTTTCTATCGGGGTTTATAGGCTAATGATGAGCTCCATAAATCCTATTGTGACTTGACCCGGTGACTTCATGTGTTGGTTAAGTGAGCTGTAACTCTTCGTTGTTATCTGGGAGAGGGAGAGTTGTTCACGTAGGCAGTTGATTCGTATTAATGACCTCTGACCTTTGATAATGATGCTGCACGGGTAGTAAAAATACTCAACAAGATTAATTAAGGGCCAATGGCCATGTTGTACAAATAAATTTAGCTTTATATTATTTTAACAACCAATAATTTCCAAACATCCACAAGCTCCGGGTACTCTTCATGAACTTGCAGACACATTGTAAGAATAATGGAACCAAATTCCTTAAGCCAACATCCGAAAATTGGTGGAATGCTTCCCTATAAAATATTTTCCGGTCCTTGATTTCTTTTGTTGAGTATATATCAAATGGTAACTATTTGAATGACGTAAAATATTCAATCTAGGGACAGGTTTCCATTACAGTTACCAACGTCCAATGATCTATCTTCACCAGTTAATATTATAGGAGAAATGAATGAGACATGCGTTATCAATACAGAGGATTGAATCTTCCAATACTAGCTCCCCAATACTAGCTTGATTTCGCTCGTATGCCGTATTCGGAGATGGTCATTACAAGATCTACATAGGAAATGGAATAAAAACAAATGATTAACCACATTTCAGAATCCTAGATAGTCTAATCAACTATTTTGTCTTAAAATAAAGACGACAGTAACTCGGATTGTAACCATTTGAATACTATAGGAGTTTACCAATTCATTTGCATTACTGGGAACACTCAGTTCTTGCGAAATCAGAGCGGTATACATAGGTTTCTTCCAAACAACAACACCTGCACCATCTTCCAAAAACAAAGTTCAGTACCTTCTTAACCATATACGCCAATGATCGTAGCGTACGAAAAAGCCGTCACTGAAGCTTTCTCTCGAGGATGCGTTTTCACACAAAGCCGGACAACATGATCTACAAGCCATGACATTGAGGTTCATTGGAATAAACAGAAACTAAACACCTAAACACTATTGGAATGTACGAGGAAATGAGCACGGCACGCCCCCGCCACATACTAGCTAGCACACCCATTCTCTGATGATTGCCTCTACACGACTCTAGTAATGTTGAAAACAGCACAAAACACTAAATACCAGCCTGCCAGCCAAGTTATCATATTAATATATTGTATTTCCTACGCAGTAGGACGTGAGTAAACAAAGGTGATATATTCTGCTCACTCATGCTTAAACCCAATGTATTCATTCCCTTTTAACATATTCTGTATATACATATATATGTTAATCTGAAGAATTTCGAGACGATTACGGTGTCCTATTGTTCAGGTATACTAGCATACGGGATTCTCATCACTCTCGGTCAGCATAACCTAATCGAGAAACAGCAAGTATATTTGTGTCTGTCTCGTTTGCTTATCTCGGCAAAACATGGGCGGCTATACAAGAACCCTGATTGATTGTTAAATGTCAATAAGAACCCCAGCGCTAGGAGTACGAGTGTAAGGGCAAAGACAGATACATAGACACCTAAATATTAAAATATTGTAAATAATAAATACAGATATCAATGCCAATGTCAAGTATTGATCTTTTGGGTCAAAGTCATAAATACGGTATACATCTAGCCGCGAGATTACCAAACATTTTTTTTAATACATAAATACTTATATTAAAAAAAATTGAACCTGAGCATGAAGTTGTACTAAAGGTTTTTCGTAATCTCGGGCCTGGGGTAATCTGTGTGACCCCTTGTTCTCACCTAAATACTCCTATTCCAAATATCCCACAAAAACAGTTAAGTCTAGATTACTAGCTCATTTCATATAAATATAACAGCAATCAATATAATATATATTTTATAATATTTACTTTCACCATCTGAGACTATGGGTAGTCTCGTCCTGGGATTGTAATTGATTAATTAATATAATATATTTATATACTCACAGAACATAGATTGTTATGTATACACACTTTGAAAGTTTACGTGCATGTAAAACACCCATGTTGAACTCATATTGGGTGGGTGAGGGTATTTCATCTTGCCATTTCAGAACACCATGCATGGGAGTAACTCACAAGTTCGACTCGGCTTTATGGATATTTAAAGACAAATTACTTTTCTACATACATTTTGTCGCAATGAGTGTATGGGTGAATGACTGCATATTATATCTGAACGCCCATTCCATATATATAGACCTACTGACTAGTACTGTATATATTCTCTCATTTTGTCCCAGGGTCATATTTATGTACATACAAGTACATGTACTTAGAACTGTTCTATTAGTTTTATATTCAATTACAGTTTGACAGATATCGTTTGAGCCAATTCTTGGTTTATTTGATTGTTTCTTTGATTGTTCTACCATAGTGATGTCATGCTGTATATTTGATTTGTATTTGATTGTTCAACCATTGTGATGTCATCGCTACAACTGTGATGTCATAGCAGTGCTATGATGTCACAGTGCAAATGCACAGCAGCCTAAAGATTTGACTTCACAGTAAAATCTTTATGATGTGGCATTTGGCTATTATTATGTTTCTCTTATTTTTGTTTTGTTTTTCGGTGTTTAAAGCTTTCAATCCGGTTTTAGTAGCTACTGAGACCTGGATAGTCTATACGTACCAACAACGCACGAGCAACGTATATAACACCATTTATAGCAGATCTGACTGATTCGCACAAATGCCGCGATAACTAGCAGTTGTGGCCTATAATTCAACAAAGAGTGTCTGCTGACATTTCTATTAAATCACCATTCTTCTCGATTGGCCAACAGCCTACGTGTATGCGGAAAGCGTGCTATAGTGTTAAACTACAACGGAAATGAGATGTAAATGGATTTAAAGCGACACCGTCCTCGGTGACCGTCGGTGGACAATAGAGGGTAAACACTTTATACGCATATGAGAATGAGCTGTTATAGCGAGCAGAGGATTTCGGCAAATGTTCAGTTTACTTGGCAAGTGTTCGCTGCTGCCCGGCGTCGAGTACGTGCCTACAACACAGATACGACTGGATGAAAGGGGTACAGTTACCAGGATGTAGCGGGCCACGGCTAACCTGGGACCCCAGTCTACACGAAACGATAGATATGTCAGTTCAAGATGGAGAACTTTGCATGTCCAAATTTAGACTATCCATAGTCCAAATTGTGCTAGTCTTGAAAGTGAATTCGCGAGCGAGGCGGTTGGTGTATATTTCGGATGTTCTGGAAGGGTTTCACAAACATGGGAATTATGAATACCATTGAAGAAACACATGCATTCCCTTAAGACTGACATAAGTTAAATCAATTGTGTGCGAGACCATGCTTCGGATCGGTAGTATGCAATGGTTTCAACATACTTTCGGTTAACCATAACACCTGCAAGATTATAATATCCACATCAGTCTGGCGAATACACAATTTTATTCACTGCACCGACTACATAAAAGGTTCCTGTACCCATTTAAAAATTAACAGAATCTATATCTGACACTTGCACTATTTGCATGGTTTCGATTTACCGGAACCAATGTGTATATAATGATGAATGTGTTATAAATATCATACAAAGATGGACGATAGGGTTTGGCCTGATATAGATTTTAATTTTTGCACCGCCAGCTGTACATAACACGTGAACCACCACTAGCTAGGTCATATATTATCTAAAGAACGAAACCACGGGGAGAGTTTCTCGTCAAAGTAATGCATACTTGATGATATTTCAGACAGTAAAAGCTACCATTCCATTGGTTAAAGGCGAGATAGCATGATGCATTACGCGCTTAAACATGACAGGTATATGAACAGACAGCTCGAGGCTTTGAGAAATGTCCTAACTGGCAGCTACACACACACACACACACACACACACACACACACACACACCTATTCCAGTAGTATGCAGCACAACCAATGGAAACCTTGAAGATTATACCTGTTCAAGAAACCATATTCAACAAATAGAATAGACCTTGCTTCAAACCATGACTACCAAAGTTTAGAAACATTTGAATGCATACAGAGGTCTGTAGGGGGTAAACAGGATATACTAAAGTTAACACTTGAAGAACCGTGTTGTCTATGGAAAGCGAATGCAGCGAATCGCTTACGAGGTAGGACCAAAGCTTGTAGACATGTTTGACAGATGTTCCCGTTTCTTATCAGCTATGGGAGAGAGAGAGAGAGAGAGAGAGAGAGAGAGAGAGAGAGAGAGAGAGAGAGAGAGAGAGAGAGAGAGAGAGA
>JAUTBT010004925.1:0-26944 GCA_032361225.1 Lepetodrilus schrolli
CCGGCTGGTACTGACAAGATCAAGGATGATAACTGCATTGCCACTCTACAGACATCGCATCCTATCAATATCGCATCAGAAAGGTAACTTTGGCGAACATTGATGCCGGGCCCCCTGGGCGGGATTTGAACAAAATATTTGTCATATAGCTACTTTAAAATGCATTGAATGGATGCAAATATTGGAATGGAAAATATTATGTTCCTCGTATTTCATGGAAACTGGGACAATCAATAGTGTACTGTACTGTAGTTTGGGTTGTATACTGCCCAGGGAGGAGAGGGGTAAAAAATCGGTGCATATTTGATGCTGCTCATTAAACTCACCTTGATGTTGAAAATTCCTGTGGCTGACAACCCTTCATTGTCAGTGGCTCTGATCTTTAGTGGAATGCTGGTCGCTGCTTCGTAGTCGAATACAGAATTGGCCACCAGGGTGTTATCTCCCTTGATGAGGAATGAACCATTTGGATCCACGATTTCAAAAGATACCTGTTTATTAATAGATTTTATAAGATATTTCTTTCTTTTTTCTGTTCAGAATATTAATATTTCTGCAAATGCTTTCACTCAAACAGTAAAATTTGAACCGATTCCTTTCAAATTTCTTTCAAATCTTGCATTCTTTCATTGTTCCAATTGCAAAACTATGAGGAAAAACAAACAGCAAAAATATCTGAGTACTGACCACCAAGATCTATTTTCATGGAAATGAACTTTAAAATTTCTTTTTAATTGGAGTTTAGACCCGCTTTCAATAATCTTTCACTTACATCATGGCTTGACAGTTTAGGGCAGGAGGAAACCCACAACATTCATAGCACTGAATGATGCAGTAAACCTGCGAGTACCAGCTGGTATTGACGGTCCAAGGATGATAACTGCATTGCCACTCTATAGACAGCACATCCTATCAATATCGCATCAGAAAGGTAACTTTCGCGAACATTGATGCCGGGCTCCCGGAGCGGGATTTGAACCTGGAACCTTTAGCTCCAAAGTCCAACGTTCTACCACTGCGCTACCACCCGCCCCAATATATGAGATAATTCGAGACAATCGAGATACTTTTACCTTATCACTGTCCGGATCCACAGCTTTGATCTCGCCCAATACTTTCCCTTTCTTGTTATCCTCGGCTATCTCACTGCTAGACAGAGAAATGTCGTATGGAGGCTCATTGACATTTGTAACATTCACGATGAAAGTGGCACTCTTTTTCATGTAGCTCCCATCTTTGCCTTCGTCTTGACACACAACCTAATGATAATGACGATAAACATGTACTGTAGTAAATAATATGTGCCAAATGTTTCTTGATTTATTGCTTTACGCACTGCAGGAATATTTCACCCTATGCGACAAGTCAAATGGTCTGATAACAAAATACATTCACAAAAACCGTAGTAATACAAACAGGATATAACTAAATTAATACAGGTACAATTGCTTGTTATTTTAATAAAAATAAAGATTTAAAGTGGGGATTCTTTCACTTATATCATGGCTTGTCAGTTTATGGCAGGAGGAAACCTGCGACATCCGTAGCGCTGAATGTTGCAGTAAACCTGCCAGCACCAGCTGGTGCCGACAGACCAAGTATTGTCATGGTACAGACAGTGCGTCAGAAAGGTAACTATCGCGAACATTGATGCCGGGCTCCCAGGATGAGATTTGAACCCAGGGCCTTTGGCTATAATGTCCAAATATTCTAACAGTTTTTAAATTGGGGTTTAATATTAGAGCTGCATTCAAGATTCTTTCACTTCTATCATGGCTTGTCAGTTTCGGGTAGGAGGAAACCTGCAACATCCATAGCACCGATCGTCAATGATTTAAATACATACTATCATAGGAGTTGTCTGATGTAGAAACTTCTTACCTGAACTGAGTATTTCCTTTTCCCTTCATAATCCAATTCTGCTATTGAAACCACCAACTTCATGTTTTCTGCCACCTATAGGTATTTGTTGTAAAAGAGACCCAATTATCAATAGACTCAATTATCAGAGACACAAAATATATATATATATATATATATATATATATATATATATATATATATTGTCCAACACTCTACCGATTTAGCTAAAAGGGCAACCCTACTGGCTGAGACCAGTAGGAGCATCTTATATCACACCCGGCTACATTCTACCCTTCCATATGGTCACATCAGAGTCACATGGACCTAGGAATTCTCAGTCCGCTAATTTAGAGAGAAGTCCACTGGAATCAACTCAAATACACATTGGGCAGCATTGTAACTGAGAACCAGATTGATCCTGAGATTCGAACCCGAGATGCTGGATTGTGAATCCAACACTCTACCTACTGAGTCAAAGGGGTAACCTCACTGGCTGAAACCAGTAGGAACATCTTCTATTACACCTGGCTACATATATACATCTATTGAAGTAATGTAAATATATGCTAATAATTCAAAGAGGAGAAAATAATTATATTTGTAGCTGAAGTATTTGAAAAGTACGAAAATTGTAAATGATGTGTGTTCATATGATTAGAGACAACCAAATTAAAGTAAAAAATATGGTTGCAAATGAACTGGTAAATAATTGAAGAATTAAAAAAAATATTTTAAAAATAGTTTATATAAATTGTTTAATAATTAGAAAATTACGATTTATAAAAATGGTCTTGTTCGTAAATTTAGGGTCGGAAAAACATTATTTTCGGCTATTAATTTAGGTGTTCAAACCATTTGAGGGTTTGAATTATTAGGGTAATTATGGTATTTACCTTGAATGGAACATCCAGGATATTTACCACCTCACATGTGTGATTCTGATCTGCGTCTTGGTCCGTCACGTTGAAAGTTCCAACGAGCTTTCCAACAGCACTTCCTTCCGCTATCTACAACCAGATATTAGATCTATCTGTCATACTGATTTAGAAACATACATGTGCATAATTATGCTGTTCTGTATAAAGTATTAGTCCTGAGAAAAAGTGAGGGAAATATTAACTCTAAAAATCAATACGACACACTAGCTTGTTTAGTAATCTATTTTATTTATAAATAAAACATGCTCCTTAGAAATCTGTAATTATTTATCTATTGTGTACAAACAAAACAAAACAAAACAAAACATATACACACACAGACAACACACACAAAACACACAACACACACACACACAACACACACACACACACACACACACGTGCACGCACCACATGGTTGTCAATAGAGACTGCTGTCGGAGGGTCATTCCTGTCTTCGACTCGAATGCGCACGGTTCCAACGAATGACAGCGCGGGGGTACCGGAATCCACGGTTACCACCACCAGGGAGAATATTGGCGACGCCTCGTAGTCTAACAACTGGCTAGCCAAACCAACGGAAATCTGACTTCCGTTAACCTCGAAAACATCGAGGATATCCAGATCTAATTGAGAGTCAACTCTGAAATGAAAGGCAAACACCTATAATCTACGTAGAATGTTACGACTTATTGGGCATGTATCATAAATACCCTAATAATTCAAACAGGAGAAAGAAAAAATAATTTAGCTGTTCGAATCATTAGAAAAATTGAAGTACAAAATCTGGTTGTAAATGAAATGGTAAATAAATAATGGATTTTAAAAAATAAATACATATGTTTTAAATTGTTTTGAAAAGAATGATTGTGTTCGAATAATTAGAAAATTACAACAACAAAAAAATATTGATCATATTCGTATTATTAGGGTCGGAAAATAATTATTTTTAGCGATTAGGTGTTCGAACACTTGGAGAGTTCAAATTATTAGGGTGTAACTACAGTATTCTCGTTGAGACCATTCACAGAATTTAGAAATATTTGAATGAACAGATAAAAAGGGTTTCATTAGATCTTAGTGTTGAAGAGTATGGAAAATAAATCAAGATTTACTTGGTAAGTTAATAATATATTGTTACAGGAGCATTCCTTCTGATGATTATATTTTTAAAGGAGCATACACTCTGATAATTATATTGTTAAAGGAGCACACCATCTGATGATTATATTTTTAAAGGCACATACCCTCTGATGATTATATTTTTAAAGTAGCATACTATCTGATAATTATATTGTTAATGGAGCATACCCTCTGATGATGCGCTTTAAAGTGTACGTGTACGTCTGATCTGTGTCCTCATCGACAGTGTTCAATTCTCCAACGACCGTTCCAACTGGAGAATTCTCCGGCACCGAATCGACATCAATATGAATGTGTGTGGGTACCTCATTCACATTAGACACTTGTATCTGAAAACACAATTATAATATTATGGATAGGTAATAAATGAAAACAAAACCCACATTGGGTAGGCCAACTGGATAGAGGTACATGCTTCAAGTTAGATTGGGATATCAATGTGCACCAGTAAATATCCCATCCCTGTACCTACTAAGCCCTGTGCCTGCAGATCATTTTGTCTTTGATGATTTTGCCCCCCTTAGTAACACCCCTGGCTACGTCCCTGATGGTCGCTGTGGACATCACCTACCTTGAACGACTCGGACGTAAACACGTCTTGATTTTTCCCGTCTTTTCCACTGGCTTTGACGGTGACCGTGACAACTTTTGTCAGTTCATAGTTCAACGGTGATGTGAGAATCAGTGAGTCTTTGTCAGTTGAGAACACGTTGGAGGAGTTAATGTCTGTGGAGATGCTGAATGTGTACGTCTGCAACGAGAGAGGACACAATACAAGTTCGGAAGTGTGCATGGGAAATATCTAAAAATTGTCGATATTTATATATATTTATTTTAATGGTCTGTGTCTTCATAAATACTGCATACAATTGTCTCCCTTGGGAGTCACTCATAAGTAATGTTAAATTATTAATGTATTTCAACTGGAAGTGACTTGCTATATATATTAACTTCTTTAACCATATATTGTGTATTGTATATTCATATACATCATTATATATACTGGAACAAAAAATCGTTTTTTAAAAACTAACTAATTTCAACGCTCGGATCCACGAGTCACCTGTTATATAGTATAACATATGGCTTGAATAGTTATCAGTGGGAAAGGTAGATGCAAGAGCACGATAGTATCTTGTGGATATGATATTATGATCGAGAGCTTTTTGAAAGGGTGCCCAGTTGTCTCATTGCACAAAAGTATCAAAGCACAACAAAAGTCATAAGTAGCTGTACATGTATACGAGTTACAACTCTCAAAGCGTTATGATCATTCTTTGGAACGGACCCCAGCAAGCCACTTCCAGTTGAAATACATTAATAATTAAACATTACTTACACGCGACTCCCAAGGGAGGCAATTGTACGCACTGTTTATGAAGACGCAGACCATTAAAATAAGCAACAGAATGACATGACTGTGAGTGGTCATGAACGCTCTGTGGCGCTTAAAGTGAATGATTTTCCATTATGAACACTTGGGTTACTTTATCTGGAGGCATAATTGCTTACCACTGCTTAGGAGTGTTTGACCAGTTTGTTGCTACTGTACGCAGCTCAGGTCCCCATTCCTCGTCGCGTATGGGTGAAAGACTCCCGATATGACGTAAAACAATAATTCACTCACTGCTACTGAACACGACTCAGGTCCCCATTCCACAGAATGATGACAGCGCTACTAGATCATTGCTAAAACTGTTAACGTATGGGACTTGGGACTCTAGTAGTGCTACGATCGTTCTGTGGAAATTGGGGCCATAATTAAAACCTACCCCTGCAACTGACTTCTGATTAAGTGCATTGATGACACTGAGCGTTCCAATTTTCAACGGTGCCACATTCTCCTTCACGGTGAGTGCTCCATCCAGCTTCACAGACTTCGGGACGTCTGCTTTCTCCATGATCATGACCTTGACCTCAGTAGTGAGCAGAAGTGGTGGAGTCCCGCTGTCGGTGCAAGTCACGGATACGGACACATTCTGTTCCTCTGCCGGCAAGACACCATTTACCTAAAATGTAAAGTAAACACGCTAACAAATCAAGGTAGAAGAAATGATGAATTAGGAAAGATGATGAATTAGAAAAGACGGTGAATTTGTCGGTGCCAATAGATCAAACAATAGCATAGTACTACATCTACTGTTAGATGGTTGTGTTAATGGCACTGACAACTTCATTGTCTTTTGGTAGCATCTACTAAATCTCCCAAAGTGAAAAGCTGACATCTATCGAACTTTGCACAACCTACTACATGTAATTGGTCAATAGTGAAAATCCACCAATGGTACATGACATGTATATATATTTAGTTCAATGTATTTAGTTGTATTCATTGTTTATGCATAATAATGTGTACATGAAATTAGGCAAAACATTAGTTATACTCCATATTTATACATAAATTTATAAACTGAAAGTTTTATATGCAACCATGCTAGCAACAAGAGAATTTGTACAAGAAAAAGCAATACCTTCAGCGAATTGTCTCCCTTGTTGATCTTGAACAGATTTTCTTTGTCATCAGTTTCGCAGGTAAACGTTTGTTTCGGTCCTTTGGTATCTTGATTGTCGGGGTCTTTGATCTCGAGAAATCCCACAACACTGTCTCTTTTGGCTGCCATGGAAATCTGAAGTAGTGCATACATTTTAATGTAAATTGAGGATATTTTAAAAATTAATTCTGTCCACTAATTAATAGTAAGCAGAGACAGTACAATGAAGAATGGTGCATGAGAAAAGCAAAAATCGAAATATTTCGTGTTGAGCATAAGTACAATAATTTCAATTAATTAATTTGCTATTATTTTGTCGTCAAGAGTTGTTTTCAGTTATTTGGAGTTTCATTCAGTAAAGACAACCTGTAATGAGTACATGTATGTACCTCGGCAAGCCCCATTGGCATTGAAACCATGGATTCATATATTGCATTTTTCACCCATATTGAAAAACGGTGAATAGGATAACTGAAATTTGGCACTATGTAGATTAAAGTAGATGACATTAGATGAGATTTAATTTAGATACAAATCAAGGATAATAACTGTATTTGCGTGAGAATAAAAAAAAACAATTTTTAATATTTTCTAGCTGTGTCTCACCTCATCATGACTCAGCGCTATTTCCGTGGGTTTCTCGTTGACGTCGCCCACGGTGAACTTGAACGTCTTCGTGTACGACAATGGTGGCGTGCCCGTGTCGATGCTCCTGATCTTTACGTCGTACGTCGACTTCTCCTCAAAGTTGAGAGCTGGCACCACCACCAGCTCACTCTTGTTGTTGACCTTGAATATCTCCCAGTATTCCGTCACCTGAAGGTCAAGGACATTATTGCAATTCAGTGTACGTTACTTAGCAGGCCACTGTTCCACACAACTATCTTATGACTTAGACAGAGGGGCAACCTTGCTGCCAAGGAGGGTCATCTTGTACCACACCACAATTAAAAACAAACGGAAGAAAACACTGCAGAAACCATTTGTATTACCATCTCCGACGACCGTAATGTGTGCAAGTCTTGCACTGGGTCTCGTGCACGAGGGTCAAGACTCCTACAAGTTCACATAATGCTAGGACTCGTAGTGCTACAACTGATCGGTGGAAGGGTGAGCAGGGTTGGTACGAGATGCTCCTCCTCGTCTCAAGCAACAGGGTTTACTGCATGTTGTCATCAGTAGCCTGTTGGACTCACTAATGACTTGTGTTTTCTTTTCTTTTTTTTTGAATTGAGGTTTAGATCCGCTTTCAAGATTCTTTCACTTATATCACGGCTTGTCAGTTTAGGGCAGGAGGAAACCAACAATATCCGCAGCAAACCTGCGATCATCGACATACTGACAAGACCAAGGATGATAACTGCTTGCCACTCTAGAGACGACGCATCCTATCAATATCGCAACAGAAAGGTAACTTTCGCGAATATTGATGCCGGGACCCAGTAGCGGGAATTGAACCTGGAACCTTTGGTTCTGAAGTCCAATGTTCTACCACTGCGCTACCACCTGCCCCCACTTATGACTTAGACAGAGGCGTAACCTTGCTGCCAAGGAGGAGCACCTTGTACCACACCACAATTAAAAACAAACGGAAGAAAATACTGCAGAAACCATTTCTGATGACTGTAATGTGTGCAAGTCTTGCACTGGGTCTTGTGCACCAGAAGGATCATAAGGCGTGTTCCTTTCACCTGTGCAATGTGTTCTCAGACAGATAGGCGACGTCACTCCAGCACGGTGTACTGAGTGAAAGAAACGACTCGCACACGTCTCGCACAAGCAAAGAGTTACTACCTCGCCACCGAGTACAGACCATGCAGTGTGCGAGTAAAGACTGCACAGCGTGCAAGACGTTCCATTGACAAAATTGTCTGTCCGGAGTAATCCAAACATTTCGCACAACTGAAAGGAACAGGGCCATAGCGCAATCAGAACTCCTATATGTTAACATGGAGTTATGACTCTTCTTGCGATACAATCGTTCTTGGAATGTGACTCTTCGGACTTTGTGTCTATGTAAGCTAACTCACCTGGTAAATGTGATTGTCTTTCTGATCCTGGTCCACCGACTGCAAACTTCCGATGCGGAAATTTGGACTGTTTTCAGGTATGACGGTTATCCCTCCATCAATAGAGATATCCTGAAACATGGGCAATGGAATATACAGCACATGTCGTCTGTAGTCTTCCTGCAAATCTTAGTCTCCCTGCCTCTTAATATAGTGGCATCCTGACGCAAGTTCAATGGAATATACAGTTGTTGATTCATAGATTTACATCCCTGCGGGAATATTATATTGGTACATACTGTGGGAGGATCATTGTTATCTTGCACAGGAATGTCCCACGTCTTGGAGATGTCAAGACCGCCTTTGTCGGTCGCAACTACTTCCAGAGCGATCGAATTTGTGTTCCCTTGGAGCTTCTCGAAATCTATTTTACTACCCAGAAGTACGTTGATGGTGCATTCGGTCAGCTTTACTCCTTTTTCGTTTACCTGTGTGCCAGATGTAAAGTAAAGCTGTGAATATTTCATGTCTTATCATTTTTCGTCTTGGCTTAATCAGTTGCTGCTCTATACGAGTGAGTTACTGTTTCATATTGCAGCGGGAATCTTTCAGCCATATGCAACGTTTTAATATTTGATGACACTATATATGAAAAGTAGCATGAAAAACATTCCAAAAAAGATTGAAAAAATAACTAATATATTTCATTCATTTATATTTAAACAATGTAGTTGATATTAATAAGTAGTGACATGTCAAATGTGATTTTTGGCTTAACAACGCTGTGAGAATCTTTAACCCATACGCAGCAACAAATGTATTGGATTCATGCTTGAAGAACAAGCACACATGAACAAAAGTATACTCTCATTTAAAACTGGGGAGAAAATACTGAATTGAAATCAAAATGTGAACTACACTGTATATGTAACCATGTCATAAGATGCTCCTACTGGTCCCGGCTAGTTGGGTTACCCCTTTGACTGTCGGTAGACCGTTAGACTCACAATCCAGCAACTCGCGTTTTCATCCCAGGATCAGCATGGTCCTGTAACAAATGGCGCACTGATCACCCTGCTAAATATACATACCAGATGACAACTAGATCCCCCGGCCTCCAACTTGAGCCTGGCATCTGAAGACTTCGACAGTCGGAACGTAATCCTCTCTACCTGGTCTTCATCCTTCACCTTTAACACGCCAACCACGTGACCAGCCGTCATGTTCTCCGAAACCTGGACGATGTCAGTTCCATGGAGTGGACTCAGATCGAGGCTCAAAGGCTTGTCATTAGCATTGGTTACCTCGATTATGAACGTCTTTGACTCCTGAGAGTGTAAATCGATAAGTAGAAATGTAACAATAATAATAATAATAATAATAATAATGTGTGCATTTACATTGCGCCAAATCCATGCTAAAAGGTGTGCTCATAACGCTACATAGATCAATGGATCGATGTGCTCTCATTTTCAACTCCCTGGGGAGTATACAACCCAAGCTGCCATTCAAGGCACTAGAAGATTATATTGTAATTGTAAGTGTTGTAGAGACTGCAATTTAGTAAGTTCTAAAGCATTCATAAAACATCTCGTCACAATTTGTAAAATTACATAATGGTGTTAAAGGTACACCACAAATGCAATTTTAGGAAAAGGAGAGCAAAATTTTAGCGGGTAATAAAGTGAGTTATTATTTTACGTTGCAGCGGGAATCTTTCACCCATATGCAGTAATGGCAATCAACCATCAGCCTTTGCAATCAATTGAGATTGGTGTTGCAGGGTATCTGTTTTAACTAACACGCCCCAGGCACAGACCAAAAGAACATACCCTACCACATTGGCAATACATACATTTAGGCTTGGTTCACCGTCGTCGTGCACGGTGATCACTACATTCATTGTGGCTTGCGTCTCGTAGTTGAGTTGTCCATTCACAACAACTTTGTCCTCTCTGACACGGAAGAGGCTGGTATTGTCAATGCTGTAGGACAGGCTTTGTCCGATGTCATCGTCGTGGGCTGTCAATTTTCCGATCGGAGTCCCAACTTCGGCATTTTCTGGTATGGTGTTGCCTGAAAGAAAAAATATTTTGTGAAACCTAAAGAAGTAAGTTTCTCAGAAATATTTCTTATTGCAGGCAGGCGATTATTATTTTCACATTTCTTATCAAAATTATTTCATATTAGAGATATTTTCAGTTTACGGTGTTGATTGGAACATAAATATTTTAGGCTACATAAAAAAATGCATATAATAATTTCAGGCCGATATTTTTAAAAATAAAAACACAGAAGCTGAGAGTGAGTATGATGTATTTTTCATTTGAAAATTGAAAACAAAAATGGTTCATGAACAGCCTTTTGGGCAGCAATATCTCAGGAACAATAAAAAATAATTTAAATGGCCTCGTATTTTTTTTTAATGAAATAGATGTTATTAAGATGGCAGCTGAAATGGAATGCAATTATAATAATTATTGCCAACATTAGTAAAATCATTGGACTAATCAGCCCACAGTGTAGATTGTTTATTTACCTGAAAACTTCAAATTTTTGGGCCTGTCATTGGCATCCAAGATTTCTATGAAGAATTCCTTCTCTGTTGATAATGGAGGGGATCCACTGTCAATGGCATGAATCTTTACGCTGACTGAACGTTTCTTTTCGTAGTCAAAAGTTGGCTTCAAAATCTGAAATTCAATGGATTTAAACAAATTTAATGTATTATTAATATTTATTACTGCTAACATGACTTTCTATATTACTCTGTAATAGTAATAACTACAATAAACTGGTAATGAATAAGTTTGAAGGTTCATGTTTGAATCCTGTTATAGGTGATACTATCTCAGTATTAGAAATAGGTATATATAATTGAAAGATATTTAGTCAGTATGATATTACCATCTCTGATTTATCTGTACCAGCTGTTGCTCTTGGGTCTTACTGTTAATTATCTACTACCATAAAAAAAAAAATAGACCAGCATGATATTTTATGTATTTATTTTATTTTTTATTTTTTATTTTATTATTTTTATATCAAGGCTTGTATCGATGGGAAAATATGTATTTATTCACACCTGTAGCTTGTCTCCCTTGATGACAAACTTGCCAGCGCTATCATCCTTCAGGCTGTAGGTAAACGTCTGGACAGCACTGACCGCGTTGTCTGGGTCAAAGGTCGCCAGTGTTCCAACAACATCACCTTCCTGGTTGTCCTCTGATATCTGTCAGAATGTTCATTAATAACGTATATTTATACAAATAGTTACGATTAAGTTCTATTGGATGGTTGGTCGAATTGGGGATTAGAGCCACTTTCAAGAATATTTTACTCATATCCCAGACTGAATGTTTTGTGTGTACATACCTGAACCGAGCCCCGAAATTACTTTCAAAACAATAGTATGATTTCATTCCCCAACTCAAGTTTTGTTCACAAATCCCCACATAAAATTTGAGCTTGAGCATGAAATCGTACTCAAAAAGTTTCATAATCTTGGGGCCAGACTTCCAATAGCTGGTGGTGCTAGCTCACTGACATACCATGGATAGAAGATGGATACCCTACTCTGATCATACCAACTCTGAGTGAACCAGTTCTTGCATTAACCTATTAACAATGAGTGGCAAGCAGTGGAACAAGTAGTAAAAATCTACGAGCATTATTTTGGTAAGATGCAGCTGCGGATTGAACCACCGACCTCCAGCTCTGTGTGTGGATGGTCTAACCACTACGTCACAGTGGCAGGCTGAATATGTTTTATGATCCAATTATAGAATGCACTGTAGAAACACTAATATCCTTACTATAGAAAATATTTTCAACATATTGTCACAGGACTATGGGATTTGAACCCGAGTTGCTGGATTGCGAGTCCAACGCTCTACCGACTTGGCCAAATGTCCTGTGACGATAACAAACTAACCTGCATCTTTGAGAGAGAGATGCTTGTTGGGGCCTCATTTTTGTCCGTTATTTTCACCAAGATGCGCTTCTCCAGGGAAAGTGGAGGATTTCCGGAGTCTGTGATGCTCAGCTCTATCGACATTTCTTTCGATTTCTCGTAGTTCAAGTCTGCAGTTGTTGTCAACTAGATATAATTATAAACAAATTGGTTCATACTTAACTGTAAGTAGCTGTGGCATATTAGAAATAGGAATTGTCAAATCTATTTACAGATTGAATGTACTATATATATGCTATCTTCAAAGCATTAATTGACACAGTAAAAACAGTTATTTCAAAGGTTCTCTGCTGAACATAATACATGAAAGTTACGTTTATTGCAAATATAGTTTACTGCAATATATAAGTAAAATATGAGTAATGATAATAGATCAAATATACAGCTCGAAAAATATTAAGCACCCCCAAGCTCATTCAGACATAGAGACAACAGATTTCTTTTTTTTAATGATTAATATTTTAATTTGATGTAGAAAATGTAACATTTCTTGAAAATTACCCTCAATTGTTTTTGTTTTCATTGTCAGGTATGTCTAAAAACAAATAATATAAATTGTATAAGCTATGTTTAATCTTTCAAAAGTTATAAACACATTTTCAACAACGAAGTTGGAAAAAGATAGGGTGCTTTACTTTACCCCTTAACAAAATTACACTATAGGGAAAAATGTAAAAACAATCTACAAATATTATATGATGGGGAATTATATTTTTGCCGATGTAAAAAAGGTAATCCCCAAAGGGGCCTCTTCTAAATGACATGTTTTGTTCTAAATGACATGTTTTGTTCTAAATGACGTGTTTTGTTCTAAATGTAGACAATTCCTGCAATGCAGAGGTCGTGGGTCTCCTCTACAAGTAAAAAGTCTGCGAGTAATCTCTACACGAAGAATGAGTTACCTTCAGCTTGTTGTCAACAAAGTAGAAGAACTGAGATCCTGCCAGGACGTGGAACGTATGTTTCTGATCTGTATCTGGATCAACAGCCGACACGGTTCCGACAGTCATATCTACCGAGTTCTCTGCTACAGTCAATGTTTCCGACTTCTTTCCGTCTATTAATATATCCTATTAAAAAAAATGTTTTTTTTCCAAAGGACTTTTACTTAAACTAACATTCATGAGTCAATTAGGATAATTTTTGCCAAATAGAATAACAATTTGTAACAGGGTTCGATCCTGAGTTTGTAATGCTCCCACGTCTTTGTGGAAACCTGTTCATCACAATTCACATGGTATATGTTTTATCATACAGTCTACTGTATATATATTCATATTACAAGCATCCACCAACTTATACTAAAAATATATGACAATATTAGTAAATGGTGAAATTATTGAATGTAGAAACAGTAACAAAATAAAATTATAATTGTGATTCATGCCACTAAATTGTATTCATGTCTATTTACCTTTGGAGGGTCATTTTCATCACGTATGTGAAAGGTGAAGTTTTGCTTACGTTGCCCACCAGCTTTGTCCGTTATTGTTATTTCAGAGTTGAAAGATGATTGGCTCTCAAAGTCAAATACTTTTTCAGTTTTTATGTTACCAGTGCACCGTGTACCCTGTAAGTTGATCAAGATTATCTCCAATGCATTGAACAAAAATATACTAACAGATGATAAGCAAATATTCATTTAGTATCACAAAAATGGACTTCAATATTTGTGTGCCATTTTTTACACACCCTTACTGTAAGTTAACATGAGATCTGCCACAATTCAATTTAAATCTGGTGACATAAACTGGTCAAACATCTAAATGCACTACGCATTAACTGACAGCTGACAATATGCTACAGGTAATGTACGAGTTGTGCTACCATCCACCACTGCTACAGGTAATGCACGAGTTGTGCTGCCACCCACAACTGCTACAGGTAATGTACTAGTTGTGCTGCCACCCGCAACTGCTACAGGTAATGTACTAGTTGTGCTACCACCCGCCACTGCTACAGGTAATGTACTAGTTGTGCTACCACCCGCCACTACTACAGGTAATGTACTAGTTGTGCCACCCCCTGCCCCTGCTACAGGTAATGTACTAGTTGTGCTACCACCTGCAACTGCTACAGGTAATGTACTAGTTGTGCTACCACCTGCAACTGCTACAGGTAATGTATTAGTTGTGCCACCACCTGCCCCTGCTACAGGTAATGTACTAGTTGTGCTGCCACCCGCAACTGCTACAGGTAATGTACTAGTTGTGCTGCCACCCACAACTGCTACAGGTAATGTACTGGTTGTGCTACCATCCACCACTGCTACAGATAATGTACTAGTTCATTTACCTTAGTTAAAGTGATGCACCCCAGTTCGTCAATGGACACTAAATTGCTGGTGGAAATGGAGGTTATCTCCTCATGTTCATCAGGGTCAAGGACGACCAGCTGACCAATCACTGTGCCTTCTGGCATATTCTCTCCAATGATTGGGTGATTGTTTGGGAATGAGCGACTTTGCCCACTGGAACTTGGTTCAACAGTCATCATGGACGGAACTTCGTTCGTATTAATAATGTTTAATACGAAGTTCTTAACCATCTGAAATGAAACAATAATAAATATTGATATGTATCCCAATTTAACACGTTGTGTGTAGCCCATGGGATACTATTCTGTTCTGCTATACAGAGTGTGAGTGAGTGAGTGAGTGAGTGAGTTATTGTTTTACATCACAGCTGTATGCTATAGAGTACACTGTTGGCCATTATGTCACTTTATCTGTGGAAAGCATTTCAATAATAACATAATTTAACGTATATCTTTAAAAATATTTTGAATATTTCATTTCAAATTCAACATTAAATATATAGAACTATTCATGTATCTAGTATTTGATTGGTTAATTGACTTAGTGCTTTACATCGCAATGGGAATATTTCACCCATACGCGACGACTATATCTAGTAATAAAGCATATTAAGGGCCATTATTCAACATATGTGGCAGATTTCTACTGTGGAATAGCTTTTTGATAATCAACAGTGTTGAATTTGACAAAATTGATATTCGCCGATTGTAACATCATAGGTAGACAATGACTTTTATGTAATTATTTTGATGCCATAGGCGGATGAATGTTCAATAATGGGATGGGGTCATCTCTCTATTTCAAGACGTTTTTCGGCGGTTTTCCATGTTTTTATTCCAAAATTTCAAATAATTAGAAGAACCCACTCAATATGAGTGATTACAGAAAATATATTCCTCGCTGAGGCTCGGAACTGGGAACATTAATTTCACTCATGACAGATTTTCTGTAATCACTCCTATTTCATGGGTTATTCTCTAATTACGTTATCATTCTAAAATTAACTCAACATTAACACCAAACACCACCAAATCATAAAACATATTGTGTATTACAGTCATTCAAACACATACCTCGGAAACAGGTTTTCCGTTGTCCTTAACTTTCACGGTAATATTATACAAAGGCTTTTCCTCATAATCCACGGCCTTCCTCAGCACCAGATTTGTCCCCTCTATGCCGAAGACATTGGCACCGTCCCCTCGGACGATGGAGTACTCCAGTAGCTGACCGACATCCTGGTCCGATGCCGACAGTCGGCCTACCGTGGATCCAACGTCGACATCCTCCAGGAGACTCATCCTGTCCAAGGACAGGTCGGTGGGCGGGTCATTGATGTCTACCACAGCGATGGTCAGCGTGAACGTGCTGGTCATCTTCGGGTTGCCGTCATCCATCACTTGAACGCCGACATCATGGGAAGTCTTCGTCTCGTAGTCCAAGAGGCAAAACACCCCCCGTTTAGTCCGGCAGAGTTTTCCCTCTTTCGAAATCTACAAGGATTAAGGTCATGTTGACATCACTATGGTTATGTTGACATCACTATGGTTATGTTGATATCACTATGGTTATGTTGACATCACTATGGTTATGTTGACATCACTATGGTTATGTTGACATCACTATGGTTATGTTGATATCACTACGGTTATGTTGACATCACTATGGTTATGTTGACATCACTATGGTTATGTTGACATCACTATGGCTATGTTGACATCACTATGGTTATGCTGAACATCAACTTTGTTGTAATTCTATACAACAATAATCATTAAAACACACTTTTTTAATAATTGGGGTTTAGAGCCGCTTTCAAGATTCTTTCACTCATAAAGTACGAGTAGGAAATATTCCTGATTGTATATAAAAACATTTTTACATAAATGTGGGTGTTATTCTTTTTGTTATTTTATTTTTTTTGAATTGGGCATTAGATCCCCTTTCAAGATTCTTTCACTTATTTCATGGCTTGTCAGTTTAGGGCAGGAGGAAACCTGCAACATCCATAGTACTGAATATTGCAGTAAACCTGTGAGCATTGGATGGTACCGGCGGACCAAGGATGATAACTGCATTGCCACCGTACAGACAGCGCATCCTATCAATATCATGTCAGAAAGGTAAACTTTCATGAACATTGATGCCGGGTTCTGAACCCGGGGACTTTGGCTTGGAAATCCAATATTCTACCACTGCACTATCACCACCTGTTATGGATGTAATACCTTCAGTTTGTCTCCTTCAATGACAAATCTACCTCCAGCCGAATCCAGCAGAGACAGCGTGAATGTTTGTATTGCTCTATCTCCGACATTGTCTGGGTCCTTCACGTGGAATTGTCCAATAACTGTTCCTTCACGACTCATCTCTGGTACCTACAAGTATGTACATGTACGTGAATAATACTTTGCACCTCGGCTACTGTCTGAGCCTGTCGATCATGAGATACTGGTTCCTCATGTATTAACTATATATCTATTACCTTACTATGCTACTTTGCTATCACTTATTTTTCTCCAAATTAAAAATGAAATTATATTTAATTAAATATAAGAAGTAGCATTTTAATTTATTTTCTCCATAAATTGGTTGTTATTGCTTTAAGTGGCTACTCCAAATCCATCATGAACTTTCATACCTGTTTCTTTGACAGAGTGAGTGCCGATGGTGCTTCGTTGAGGTTCTGAATGACGATGCTGAATGTCTTCTCAAGTTCCAAGCCTCCCTTGTCCACTGCTTTGATCTTGATTGACAAACCGTGGTCCGTCTCATAGTCGAGGTTGGCAGCTGGTAATTGTATGACATTGACACGAGAACCATGATATCATCAATATGAATCTCATGCATGATCTGCACAATCGATCAATCCAAGTACACTAACAAAAGATCTACCATTGGCACTACAATTGGTACATTATCTTAAGTGTGAAGGATTGCAACCGTTCATGTTTGAGGACTTCATAAAACTTCATAAAATTTAGGAAAGGGTACAAATAATGATGAATGTGTTGGTGTTCATAGCACAAATACCAGTAGATCAAAAATGATAGATTTATAGAAACAATGAATTCAGTCTTTTGTACCCTTTACTAAACCCCATAGAAATAATATTGTCTAATCTCATAATTTTGCAATTAATTTTGCAATTAGTTTTAATAACATTACATTGAAGCATTCTCCATATGTTGTGGCAATGCTATAAATAATGTACATGTATTAATTTTTGCATTACATCACTGTGGGAATATTTCATCCATTTCTTTATTTCTTTATTTATTTTTTATTGAGGTTTAGAGCCACTTTCATGATTCTTTCCCTTATATCATGGCTTGTCAGTTTAGGACAGGAGGAAACCCACAACTTCTGTAGTTCTGAATGTTGCAGTAAACCTGCGAGCACCCATATGTTTATACTGATACAAGTCAATATCTAACACTATCATTTTTTTTAAAACACTGTATTATTTTTATTTTTATAGTTAGAGGTTTATAACCGCTTTCAAGATTCTTTCACTCATATCATGGCTGGTATAATGAGGGCTACTCACTCTGCGTCGTCTTCAGCTGGCCAGACTGTGAAATGGAGAACCTGCCGCCAGCGTCATCCACCAAGGAGAAGATGTGGGTGTCATCCTTGTCGGGGTCAGTGGCGGTCAACATGCTCAGAAGTTGTCCGTTGTCGTTCTCGTTGACCCGGATGTCACCGCCGATGTACTCCATAAGCTGACAGCAACAAAAATTAAAATACAATAAAAAAAGTTTAAATATTTTTTTTTTTTAAATAAAGTAAAGGAATATATATATATATATATATATATATAAAAAACCACATTAAGCATAGAACATTGAGGTGTTCCACAAGCTGACTACCAAGAATACAATTTTAAATAACGTAAAAATTGAATATAAAATAGATAAATAAACAAACACAGACAGACAGACAGCAGATAGCAGACAGACAGACAGACAGACAGACAGACAGACAGACAGATATATAGATAGATAAATAAATAAATAATAACCTTTTGAGTATGATTTCATTTTGTTCACAAATCCTCACATAAAATTTGAGTTTGAGGATTAAATCGTACTCAAAAGGTTTCGTAATCTTGGGGCCAGCATATACAGATTTGTACATATACAGCATATACACAGCATATACAGATTTGTACATATACAGCATATACAGATTTGTACATATACAGCATATACAGATTTGTACATATACAGCATATACAGATTTGTACATACACAGCATATACAGATAAAAAGGCTTATTACAGATTCGGATAAAAATGCTTATTACAGATTCGGATAAAAAGGCTTATTACAGATTCAGATAAAAAGGCTTATTACAGATTCGGATAAAAAGGCTTATTACCACTGGTGCCTCGTTGACATCGGTGACAGCGATGGAGAAGTGTCCTGACGACTGCATTCCTTCTTTGTCCACAGCCTTCACAACCAGGGAGTACTCAGGATTTACTTCAAAGTTCATCGGCTTCGACACTTTGATGTGTGTACTGCAGCGTGTCCCACCAGCCTGTTAAAAGTAATAATAGTAGTAATAATAATAATAGTAATAACAATGATAATCCATAACATTAAAACAGAATAAATAATATTATCAAAATGTGCGATTATTCTAGTGATTTGATTGGTTGAGAGGTTTCCCGTAAAAAGTCATACACTCCAGTTTGGCCGTAAGTAAAAGGTGTGACCTCAAAAATTATCATTGTCATTGCAGCTGCCCTCGACTTGTACGTTAGAAAGACATTCGGCAGGATTATTAGCAAATTCGCTTTCTTAAAAGTGAAGATCTCTTACGATTTTGGATAAATTACCAATGTGATTTCTAAGGCATACAGGTTTTTATGAACTGAAATTTATCACAGTCTATCCTGGTAATAACTCTATATTTTATTTTTATTATTTATTTATTATTAATATATATATATATATATATATATATATATATGCATGTTACGTATACAACATATATTCACGTCTAACCTCTGCTCGACAAACAGCTGTAGTGGTGTCTATCTTGAAATGACCATCAGCATTGTCCAGCAGCTCAAATGACATGACAGACTGGGGATCGTTGTCCAGTGCCGTCACGGTGCCGACAATACTGTTGATGGCAGCGCTCTCGGGTATGGTTGGGTAGCCCGTCTTGAACTGGTGTACGCCGTCCTGCGACGTGATCCGAATGTCTCGGGGAGCTTCTGCTGTGCCAGTGACCGTCAGATAAAACATTTCTTCGATCTACAAAATAATAATAATAACAATAATACTTCTAATGATAATAATCAATGATAACAATAATAGTAATCATTATATTTTCATAATAATATTAATAACAATAATAGCAATAGTAATAACTATAATAATAATAATAATAATAATAATCATCATCATAATAATAACAATAATCATAAGTAGATAAGAACACTAATTAAAAACATATATCATTAATAATATTAATAATCATCATCATAATAATAATAATAACAATAATCATAAATAGATAAGAACAATAATAAAAAACATATATCATTAATAATAATCATCATCATCATCATAAGTATGTATATTGTATAAATACACACCGACAGCATGCTTAATACACTACATTATTATAGCCCAAGTCAATGGATCTCTTTGTCAGTATTTTGATGTATTTTCCTCTTCTACTAATGGGAATATTATGACGTATTTCTCTTATACTTAAACGTCAATATTACATACTTACAGTTTTTGGTGGTACACCACTATCGGTCGCTTTGACCTTAATTTTGTAAGTCTGTTTGTTGTCCAGCCTGACACCTGTTGCCTTGACAACTTGATTATGCGCCGATATCTTGAATAACCCATCAGAATCTTCGAGCAGGGTGAAAATATGGCTTTGGTTAGCATCCTCGTCTTTAACACTAAGAGTTCCTATCTTGGTATTTGGGGATGCAAGTTCTTCGATGGAATTTGCTGTGAAAAGAAATTAGATGATCAATGTAGTCAAATGATTTTCAATGTCTTGATACACAGCTGCAAATATAAATGAAATCAGGGCCCAGTTTTAGTTACAATTGATTGCAAGTCATAATAGTAAATAATATAATCTATTTATATAGCGGTCAATGGTACTGCCCCGGTCAATGGATCAACATACTGCCCCGGTCAATGGATCAACATACTGCCCCGGTCAATGGATCAACATGAGCCCACTCGACCTCAACTTCCTGGGGTGTACTGAGAATAGAACCTACCACTGAGTTGCAACCTTCTGGGGCCGTCGTTAGTGTCCTTGACGTCTATCACCAGCGTGAACCTGCCGGTTTTGGTGGGGACACCGTTGTCCGATACCGACACTTGGATGGAGTGAGCCTTCTTCTGTTCATAGTTCAGACGGCAGAAGTCACCACCCTTTGTTATGCATTCCACATTTGATTGAGCCACCTGTGGTATATTAAGCATATCCATTGTGGTATACCACATATATTAGGTGTGGTATATTACATATATTAGCTGTGGTATATTACGCACAACCATTGTGGAATATTATGTATATCAGTTGTTGTATATTACATACATACAAGTTGTCATATATTAGGTGTGGTATATATATCAATATATATATATCAATTGTGTCAGGCAATGTATACCAATGTCCAGTCTCACCAAAAGTTGATCTCCACGAACTTTGAACCTGCCATCAGCACTGTCGACCAATGAGAACGTGAATAATTGTTTGTCCGAGTCGGTGTTATCTGGGTCGTCTGCCATCAGAGTGCCTATGACCGCGCCTTCACCGCTGTTCTCCAGTACCTGTGTGCCGTTATGTCATTAAGGGTTAACTTACAACACCACAACTTGTTAAAGGGTCACTACACCATAACTTTTGAATATACAAGTTATATTACCTATTATTTGTTTTAAGGAATGCATGTTGGCTATTGAGCCAGTTACATTGTATATGTTATTGATGTCAGATTAATTTTCACAGTTTTTTTGCCTTTGATTTAAATTTGTTTCATCCTTTAAAAAAACAAACATGGCCTGACAGTAATGGTCACCTACAAAGCTTGACATTCCAGTATCATTCAGCCGACTAAAACTGATAGCGAGGCCACGTGACCAGGTAAACATCACGTGTAATGCACAGGATACTATACCACTCTGTTATAATGGTACCCATGGGTATTACGCCTCTTTATCTGTGGGAGGTGTGTCAGCATATGCAGATGTTGATTGGTTCAGTTAATGACCTCTGTGGATAAGTAGGAGATTCCCCTACCATTGTTCCAAAGACAGAATGCTTTGAATGATGTGCTATGTAAATACAATTATTATATCAATAATGCTTTCCCATGGCTAAAGAGGCATTATGCCCCATGGGTACCGGGATGTACAATCTTTTTTAATTGTTCAATCATTTTTAGGGGTTTTATAGTTGCTTTCAAGATTCTTTCACTTATATCACGGCTTGTCAGTTTAAGGCAGGAGGAAACCCACAACACCTGTAGCACTGAATGTTGCAGTAAACCTGTGAGCACCGGCTGGTACTGATAGACCAAGGATGATAACTACATTGCCATGGTACATCCTATCAATACAGCATCAGAAAGGTAACATTTGCGAACATTGATGCCGGGCTCCCAGGACGGGATTTGAATCCAGGGCCTTTGGCTTCGAAGTTCAATGTTTTACCATTGCGCTACCACCCGCCCTGATATACAATTACCGTGTTGGCAGATAGGGTGAGGTTGGAAGGTTGTTCGTTGACATCCCTGACGATGACGGTGATATTCTTCTCCAGAGCCTGGGGGTCGGGTCCGGAATCAGTCACCATCAGGGTCATGTGAATCTCTGCCTGTGTCTCATGGTCTGCAGGTTTAGACAACTGTACACAGTAGAACGGAGGTACATACACGATACAGTGAGTAATATTTCAAAGTTTATACAGATCAGTAAGATTCATGGTTTAATGAAAAAAGAAACCCCCTCGATATTATGAAAACAAAGCAATCAAAAATATATATATATATTAATTGTATTTTATTACATATTTTATATGTATATTAAGCTAGAATTACAACAATGCATACCCTGAGTAGGTTTCCGCTAATGGCAAAGTGGTCTCCGTCCTGTTTCTTTATTATGAAGCTGTGTGTTTGATCTTTGTCGCGATCAACTGTCGACAGTTTTGCAACATCAGCAGATGCAACGTTTTCGTAAATGTCGATTTTTGATGTCGAAATTCCATCCAAAAGAATATCCTGCAATGAAAAAGAAATTCACGTACAATGTCAACTGCATACATTTTAAAACAACTTGGTGTCCCCTCAATAATGAAATGGTCACCCAAGAAGAGCTACTATTTCCAAAACATTTATCTATGCCTACTGACCCCCTCGTTTATAGTTTCTGACACCCCAGACACTATCATGAGGTGTGTCTTAGATGATGGAAGTGATCTAAGATGCCCCTACTAGTGTCAGTCAGCAGTGCTACCCTTTGGCTCAGAATAAGTGTTGGACTCTCAATCCAGCAACTCAGGTTCAAATCCCAGGATTGGCATGGCACGTTCCTCGGTTGTAATGACGCCCAACATGTATTCAAGTTATTCCAGGTGGAGTAAGCTCTGAATTGTAGGACTAAGAATTCCTGGCTCCCTGGTGGCTCAGAAGTGACTGGATTAGTAGCTCGAGGACGAGTCACCAGAGGGGAGGAATGTAGCCAGGTGTGAGATAGAGAATCTCACCAGTGTGCTTTGATACCGTTGTTATCTTACGAGTTGGTAGATAACGTAAATACGAGGCTTTGCCTCCTCTCAATGTCAGTATTTGGTTACGGCCAGTGGGGTTACCAATTTGGCTCAGTCAGTAGAGTGTTGGACTTGCCATCCAGCAACTTGGGTTTGAATCTCACGATCCGCATGGTCCTCAGTTACAAGTAGACTCACATGCGGTGGATCATTGGTGTTCTCTACTTTCAGTATCAGCAGATGGTGAGCTTCTGCATCATTGTTGTCCTTGGCAACCAGTGGTAGAGTGTACACGGCTTGTTTGTCATAGTCCAACTTCGCCAGACTCAGTACGGATGTCATGCATCGCGTTCCGTTCGGAACCTGTTGAAAAGCGTAAGATTTTACAAATATTTGAATTGTTTCAGAGGTTTTTTTAATTAATATGCATACTAGTAAACATGTATTTTGAGAAAACTGATGTATGTCAACTGTTGTGTGAATGGTATATGTTCCAGAATATACTGAAATGTTGTGGTGGTTTTGTAAAATAAGTGTTGTGTCTATGTTGTTATTTTTTCATTGGTTGTTGTTGAAGTGTTGTATTTTTGTGTGTGTTTATTGTATCTTTTTATTTTTTATATATTTATTTTGTTATTTTTGGTTGTTAGGTATTTATTTAGAGGACCTGACTACGGGAATTGTAATGCAATTCCAATCCAAAAATTCTAAAATATAATCTCAAATTTGAGATACAGGTCACCTGTCTGGAGCAGATGGGTTGTGTTGCTGTGAAGATGTCTTGGAACTTGGTGATAGAGAACCTGATGATGGTGTTGTAGTCGGGGTCCATGATGGTGATGTTTGCCACGATGCTGCCTATCTCCGCGTCTTCGGACACGCTCATTGTACTTGGGATGGCAAACTTGGGCGATTCGTTTGCATCCAGTACCGCGATACTCATAACGACCTCACTCTGAAAAGACGGCCATTTTGACGGCCATTTTGACGGCCATTTCATATTTTGTTAAACCACCCTAGCCCTCCTGTGCGAAATGGCGCAACTCAAGGTAACCGTAACTGTAACCATTGACTACACCATTGCTATGGTTGGAGACGAGGCTACTTTGGAGTTGCGCAGTTTCATTACAGCAGATTCCTGGTGAGGAATTATTAATTATGAAATAAATAAGTAAAAAATGAATTGTAGTAAGAAAGACATGATTGAGAACAAAGAATGATATGCCAACTATTGATGAAATGGAATACATAGTGTGAATGCAATAGAACCAAGTATGCAGAAGTGAAAGATTCCCGCTGTGACATAAAACAATAATACACTCACTCACTCATGTAAGTCGTTAGTCCAATAGAAAAACAATATCAAAATTTGGTTACATGTTTCATAAATCCATATACATGTACCTGCTGTTTCAATTCACAGTCATAAAATATCAGATTTAAATTTACTTTCAGTTAGGTCAATTGGTTTTGAGTCAATGTCTTTGATTATTAAAATCAGATTTAATATAATATAAGGCCATCGGATTTTCAATGCATATTGCTTCCAAATAATACTGGTCATAATATTAATAGGAATTAATATGTTGTTTTTCATTCGAATTGGAGTTTACAACCTTTAAGGTTGTCAAGTTCGTAAATACCATACTTTTTTAATTTTCACGGCAAGTGGAAACCTGCAAAATCCATAAAGCTGAGAGCTGCAGAAAATCTGCCAGCCCTATCTGATGTTTTTTGTGTGTTTTTAACTGAGGTTTGGACCCACTTTCAAGATTCTTTCACATATATCATGGCTTGTCAGTTTAGGGCAGGTGGAAACCCGCAACATCCGTAGCTTCCGGGACGGGATTTGAACCCAGCACCTTTGGCTCCGAAGTCCAAATGTTCTAATATTATACTACCACCTGCCACCTCTGCTACGGCACAGAAAACACATTCTATTGGTAAGAATGAAAAGTTAGACTTTTCGCCAAAAGAAAACGTACAGATTCCGGAGGTGAGCCATCATCAGTGACCTTGACCTTGATCTTGTATCTGAAGGTGTCTTCGTAGTTGAGTGAACCTGTCGTTACCAGGTGGTTGGAGTCGGTCACTGTGAAGACGTCACTGTCGGTCACTTCAAACGTTAACTTCTGTGACACATCAGCGTCATCTGCATTCAATGTGCCTATTTGTGATCAAAAATATATAAAAATTAAATAAAATATCAATCTCTACAACTGCTTATGTTAAAGCTAATCCTTTAATTCTTCAATCTGTTTAATTCCACTGGATATAATAATAATAATAATAATAGACTAATAACAATAATAACAACAACAAAATTAATTAAAATATTAATAATAATAATGCTTGCAATGTGATACTTGCAATAATAATAGTAATAACAATAATAATAATATGTGTAGTATATAATAATAATAATAATAATAATAATAATAATAATGATATGTAAGCAATAAGATATTGTTCGCTAAGATCTCACCAACAACAGATCCTACTGGCATGTTCTCCCTGATACTAGATCTCGTTATCCGTAGATTTGTCGGCGGGTCATTTGCATCAAGAACCACGACAGTGAATGGCTTCTGGAAACTCAGCCTTGGTCGTCCGTTATCCGTCACCCTCACGATGATCTCAATCTCTGGTCCCGTCTCGAAGTCGACGCGGCACATCTCGGCTCCACACCTTCGCGTCGGAGGCGCGATGATGAGCTTATTCTTGTCGACCGTCAGTCTGCCCTTGTCGTTCTCGGGCATGGTGTAGGTGAAAGTCTGTGTTTTCGGGTCGATGGCGTTATCGGGGTCTTCGGCTGAGAGGACGCCAATGACGTGGCCCACAAGACTCGATTCGGACACCTGAAATAGAATTGAAAGTCGCTGCATCTCATAAGTATGACGCCAATACATGGAATAAAGTCCAGCTCTTATAGTTAACGCTGAATCAATCAGCACTTCTGGCTCATCACGTTCATAGAACTTCACTGGTGTTTAAGGAAGGTCAAATGACTTTTACTTGCCTTGTTGTTAGAAAGCAAAATATCCGTTGGCGCCTCGTTTTGGTTGATAATATTGATGGCAAACGTCTTTCGAAAGCTTTGGGAAGGTGTTCCACTGTCAGCTGAGATTATGACCAGTGTGGGTGTGTTATCTCTCTCGTAGTCCAAATTAGCCGTATCTGATGTCTGGATTGAAGATAGAACGTAATTTCACATTGGGTTATTAATTACAACAATGCAAATTAATGTGTCAACATGATATGTGCTATAAATCAATGTATAAAGATATATGACTGTTCTAATCTGTACCGATAGACTTTACTTGTACCACCACAATGCTGATAATTGTCAATTAATGGCCCTGTCACACATTGGCGATCAACCTGAATGATCGAGAAACGCATGGAAAATATTGGATACACTGGCGATCTCACCATCCAGAACGCGTGGATAACGAGTGCCTAGC
>JAUTBT010004936.1:0-26937 GCA_032361225.1 Lepetodrilus schrolli
CTATGGGAAACGGTAACAAAACTGCTGGAAACATTACTGAACAATCAGGCAAGTCCCTAATGTAAATATCTTATGTCATCACCTGAAATAGATGCATTTAGCAGCTGTAACACGATAATCGTATGCGAGGTATTGATGCCGATATAACACTTAATAGACTTTGCCACCAAACTGTGAAGCATTCAGACATATTTTGACATAAAAAGTTGTTTATATAAAATGTATTGACGATGCATAAACTTTGATGTTTGACGCTGTAGATACATAAGTTGCTATGGCTGTATACACACAGTCCAATATCGGTATACAGGGTGATGATATTATTTCGATGTTCTCCCATAGACTCCCCATCCCCAAACCACCCTAAAGAAATAATAATTAAAAAATAAATAAATAAAAAACAAATACATAAAAAAATAAAATACAAAGAGGACAAAACCCAATAACTACAGCACCTAATTAAAGACCACAATATATACTCTTGAAAATAAATCATTCCCATTCTCAGAATGTATCCATATTATCAAGAAACAAAGGTTAGACTGTATATCACATGCTAACCACCGCATTAACGACCCGCAGGAAACGAGTCAACGAAACTCACTGAGGAGCAGAAGCAGGAAGAAGAAGAAGAAGAGCAGGTTCCGGCCAAGAAAAGGGTGAACAAGGGCATCAACAGGACGCTGGTGCTCTGCACAGTCTTATTCGGTGGAACGGCCGTCCTAGCTCTGGCCATCGTGGCGGGTGTCGGTTTGATGGCATTCGTCACGACCGTCTTTCGTGACGCCTCGGCTCGTGCTGCAGGCGGACTTGCATGATCACGAGCTGGACCCCGTTGCACAGAACAGTTGTGGCTACAAGTTGTAAGCCAAAATTTCGGAACCCGCTACACAATTTGAGTCCATTGCGTAAAACACTTTTATCGCTACAATACTTCGGAATATGATCAGCTCGCTACAATACTTCGGAATATGATCAGCTAAAACTATTTTAACGATAAAACTGGTTCACACCACCAGACTTGCATTTGTAGCGTGTTCCTAAAATTTGACTTACAATCAATTGTAACTATAATTGTTCTGTGCAACAGGCCCCTGGGCAGTGCCACAATTATTATTCAGCTGGGTTTGAGGTTTTGCTCAAGTTACGGCACTGCGTCAATGGGAGAAATCTAAGCTGAGCAAAATCTCAAGTTTGTTTCGAGAAATCTGGACCTGGACCTGGGCCCGGTTGTATGAAAGTGTCATTAACTAATGGCGTCATTATCAGTTGTTACTGCATTGACTTATGTAGCATTGTGTTAGCATTAAAAGCCAATACAGGAATAACGGCTAATCACGCCATTAGTTAATGGCACTTTCATACAACCGGGCCCAGGTCACTGGAAAGTTGGTGGTTCAACGTAATATACTCAACGAAATTGATGAAGGTCCACTAGCCATATTGGACGTGTAGGCAATCTTCAAGAACTTGCAGATGCATTTGGTAGAAGAATTCCCACCGGATTCCTCCAGCCGAGTCCCGAAAACTGGTAGGCTTCCCCACAAACTTTAATTTATTTTGTTGAGTATATGCTGATAATAGTAATTACCTATGATATATCTTTTGGAGTCTCCCCGGTGGATAATATGTTCCAAAGAACGCAAACCTTTAGATTTCCCATATTCAACTTCAAACGCGATAATTACGGCGCATCAGTTTGTCGATCACGTTATATTTTTCACGTGCAATTTCTTACTTGCATTTCAAAATGGGCAAGCCTGTCAAATATCACGTGATCAGCAACATTATGCGACGTAATCTGCAGGATTACTAATGGTTGTTCGTGATTGTAGTGCTACGGGAGTAGTAACTAGTAATTAAGTTACGATTCCCGAAGCATTACGATCGTTCTCTGAAACATGATCCTGATCGGGAAATGCGGAATGATATCGATACAGAATGAGTCACCAGAAAAATAGTTCATATTGATGGTATACAGGGGAGATGCTTTTTTTTTGTGTATGTATATTATTGTACATTTCTTCAAGTATTATTATTTTAGTAACTTTTTTTCTCTCGTTGATATCTTGGGCAATGGTAAATATTGTAATTGATTCAAATGTATAATTTATTCATGAACCACATAGCATTTAGTAACTATTTAAAATATATACTACTTAAAAAAAGAAACGCAACTTGGCTTCGGAAATATCAAACTTTGATTGAAGGGTAAATACGCATACTGTGCAACAATAGTATAGTAAAAAATTCAGACGTTTGTAGATAAAGTCATGAACTTTGAAAGCCACTGCTAAACGTATCAAGCACAAACTCATACCGCTATATAATCATATAAACACGATCTTTCCATGTAATAATGTATTCAACCAAAATACAGTGTTCATATATCGCTTGACAATCATGACTAAAATATACAGGATATCGATGTTGTACAGAACAATAACGAACAATGCTGTTTATATAACATCTTAGCTTATAGTATATTACAAGTTTCGTATGATGTTAATTGTGTTTGTGTGTGTGTGTGTCTATTTTGTTATATACTACTCAAAAAAAAGAAACGCAAGGTGGGATTAGGTATGTTACTTTTATGATCTTCAAGTGGATGTAGACATAAGATTAGAAAACTGACAATGTTGAAATTTGGAAAGGAAAATCCACACTCTGGTTAGCAATGACACGAATATAGAGAAAATGTCGTAAGTGGTTACGTACAATGTCAATGTCACTTCAGATCAGTAACGCGTATGGCCACCAAATGCGTCGATCACTGCTTGATACCGCCTGCCCATATACATTACCAGTGTCCGCATAACACGTTGGGGTATTGCAGCCTGCTGTTAAGAACATATTCCGTAAATGGCTTAACCGGATGTAGCGATCTTGCGCTGCTGTCGTGACACGTGGTCCACCGGATATGGATCCCAAAGGCGAGATATTGTCGTCAGGTGAACATTTAATAAACGTGACACTGCTAAACGAGCCTCCCGTGATTGCAATCTAATGTTGCGTTGGTCATTCGTAAGACGTGGCATGACTTACAGCCAGCGCGTTTGACCAACAGCGAATGAATAAATAAGAAAAAAACCTACCCCTTGAAGGCAAGGTGTATCCGTGTTGCACGTGTGCATGTTCAGCACGATAAATGTGTGCATGGTTTGTGCTCGTAGGCCTCATGAAAAAACAACATTATTTAAACTCGACGTCGATAGCTGCATCTTTTTTAAAAATTTTCCTTACGTTCTAACGTTGTTTGGCATTCTTTAAATAATAGGTCGTAATTTATTTCATTTTACATATAAAGATGTGGTCGTACCATCAGACAAAAAAAAAAGAGTTGCGTTTCGTTTTTTTAGTAGTATATGTTCTCCCTCTACAATATTACAACACATTTTATCCAACATGGTTCAAGATAACTCATGACATAAATATTATACCTTGCACAGTAGTGCATAACACCTGGAACAATTTTCATTAGCTGGTTACATAGTTTGCATCACAATTTTCCCAAGCCTGTCATCGTGATAGACGGTTTCGTTGGTTGGTACGGTCGTAGCGGTGGGGGGATGTATTCATCCGCCACTTCCTATTTGACTTCCACAAGAGAATACGTTTGAGTTGTATGAATTTCCGTTCAAAAGTTGTTGTATAAAGATATTAACACACTCGCTAGTGTGTCCTATTGGTTTTACGACACTCGTAATTCCAAATTGAATATTTTCCTCGCTCTCGTTCAGAAAATATTGACTTTGGAATCACTCGTGTATTCCATACTAGTTCGTGTATTAATCTCTATGTATTTTTGATAGTCTGTACGCTTGTGAGAAAATATTGGCCTGCCATAAAATCACAACAGTGCTTATATTGAATAAGTTTCGCATTTTGGAAATTTTGAACTTCTAATTGCTATATACATATGTTAACGTTATCAATAACTATATTAATCTTATCAAGAATTAAAGGGCCAATGCCATATTTACATGTTTTATCTTCTTTATAGTTGATTTATTTAACTTTTGCCACAAGCAATAGCGCAAACGCAAAATGCATAGTATACGCGTCTTTAGTCGCATATGATATATTATATATTATATATAAATTACTGAATGTATTAACCCTCTCCCTCCTGGAGACAACCGGAGATGCCCTAAAGAGCAGTGCCTGTGCCTAATCCAACAGGAAGATGGTTAAACGAGTTGGCAAAACTGATATTATGCGAGACTCTGCTGAGCAAAATATATTTTTTGCCAACTAGTTTAATAAATCCAGTAATATATGAACACGAATGTGAGATTCTATTTATCACATAACTGTAGAAACTATTGCAATATCGATTTTCAGTCACAAATACTAAATAGAGGCAAATATCTTCAGAACTATGTTCGTCACGTATGGGTGAAAGATTCCCGCTTTGACGTAAATCAATAATTCACAAACTCCAAAATTTGGTAGAACGGCCACCCACAAAAATCTGTCGACCCTTAAATTATTTTGTTGGGCATAAATGGGTGTGTATAGAGGACAAGGCATGTAATTGAGCAAAAATCTGTGTTTATGATGTGTATCGAGAACATGCAGAATAGTATTGTTTAACATGTGCATCTTTCCAGTGTTTCGTATTGTTAGTATGTTGCAGAGAGGATGTTTATAGGCATGTTTTCAGCCATGGCCTAGAAATTAATAATAGCTGCTTATTCATCCCTACTTTCTATTTCGAGTACTTACGACAATAAGCATTGGTAAAACACTGTTGTCCAAGGTTAATACATGTATCTGATAACAGTAATGTATATTGCTGTTTGTGGTTTCAGAGGTTCAGTTCTGATATTTTCTGTTTTACAGGCATTCCAGACACATGCCAGTGTCAAATGACATATGCCGAAGCCATGAAAGGGGGCGCAACTGCTGCAGAAAAGTGCAGGTTAGTCAATAGTGTTCAGTCAAATTCTCCTTGTTATGACTGATACAAATACGTACATGGGTTTGTTATCATCAATTGTTTACAAATACGTACATATGTTTATTATCATCAATTGTTTTCAAATACGTACATAGGTTTATTATCATCAATTGTTCACAAATACGTAAATGTTTATTATCATCAATTGTTTACAAATACGTACATATGTTTATTATCATCAATTGTTTACATTTATGTACATATTTTTATTGTCGTCAATTGTTTACATATACCCTTATGTTCATAATTGTCAATTGTTTACAGATATGTAAAGGATGCACTGAACTGCTTGACAACGTCGAACACTAAAAGTTGTGATGACCAGGAATCTCAGATACAAGTATCCACCGGATTTGACACCTTGTTCCAATCAATACAGACATCCACCTGCTGTATGTGTCTTTACATCACTTTTACAATCCAGGGGCCCATTCCACAGAACAATTGTAGCTACAATTGACTGTAAGTCCAAATTTCGAAACCTGCTAAAAGTGTGCCCATTGCATAAAACACATTTATCACTACAATACTTGAGATAATGGTTAGCTAAAAACGATTGTAGCGATAAAAGTGGTTCATGCAACCAGACTTACATTTGTAGCAGGTTCCGACAATTTGACTTACAATCAATTGTAGCTACAATTGTTCTGTCCAACAGGCCCCTGATCCCAAGGTTGCAAAACATTTTAGAGTTCGTTTTCATACTCAACTAAGGTTTTTGCATTCGAATTCCACTGCAGAATTTGAGTTGAGCATAAAATCGTACTAAGGGGTTTTGGACTCTCACGGCCGTACTACCCATCTGCTCATACAGCACCATAGTGCTCTCGTGTGATCTCTTATTTATTGCGATCAAGCACTTACATGAGGGTTATGGTTTCATAGTGGTTAAATGAGAGCTTCATGAAATATGGCAAAGTCAGTTTTTCACAGTTTTCACCATATTTATAATGTTGAGTAAATATCGACCTGCACATTTTTTTTTCAAATGTTACTGGTAGGATTATACTAGTAGACTAAATAACTGAAACTCTTTAACATTCAGGACAGATTTTGTAGAATGATTTTATGGATTATTTTCAGTTTTGACAGAAACCTGTAAGTGCCAGGTAGCATATGCCAAGGCTGATAAAACATCGGACACCACTAAGTGCAGGTAAGGGTATTGTCCAGCAAGCAACTGTCATGGTAATGTATCTAACACAACATTATTGATATGTTATAATGTAAATGTTTGCGTACAGAATTGTTTGTTACTACTGGTTAGCGGCAAGTTAGCACCTAAAATATGGACGTTTTCTGGGATATTTTTCTTAATACGAACATCAACTTGCTTATACTTGCTATGGCCCATGTATAGCTACAATGTACCATTACTGAACCAGTTATCGCCCCCATAAGACAGGACAGGATGTGTAATTTTCTGGTTAAATAATTTATTTTCAATTGGTATTTACGAATATATAAGGGGCAGTTGGTAGTGCAGTGTTATAACGTTGGACTTCATAGCCAAAGGTTCCAGGTTCAAATCCTGTTCAAATCCCTCAATGTTCGCGAAAGTTACCTTTCTGGTGCAATATTGATAGGATGCAATGTCTGTAGAGTGGCAATGCAGTTATCATCCTTGGTCTTGTCAGTTTTGTTTTGAAGAGATCACAATGCCAAACAAAGAGAGCACTATTTTTGTATATCATGTAGAAAACATAAAATGCTGTAAGCATTACGCTAAACTACATGAAAGTAAACTATGGCAGACAAACTAATATTAACAAACGACATATTGTTTAGTCGTCGCAAATGGGTGAAAGATTGCCGCAGCGACGTTAAACTCCATAATCACTCGCTCATATTGTTTTGTCAAGTGATCGATCCCCTAATATCTCATTTTCACTGTTATGCAAAAATGTGAAGCTATTTGGTGTTTATTTGAAAGAAAAATACAATTATTGCTGCAATTATCCTCTATTGGTAATTAGTAGGTGTTCTATATTTAAAAAATACTGTAATCCAAATCAATCACAAACATGGAAGCGTTACAGCAGGGTGGGGGCAATAACTGGTACAGGGCAATAACTGGTACAGGGCAATAACTTATCGCTACAATAACTGATATGCAACAATGTGAAAGTGTGAAGACAAAATTATTTATTGTTCTTTTTGTCCAGTTCTGCAGTGGTGTACAGGGATTGTGTTCTCAAAGTAGAACTGGACCAGGATTTGGGATGTGACGCCGTGACCACCAATAAGAAAGTCATGGAAGGTCATGTGGTTGTGTCTTTGGAGACTTGTGAGTTATTAATTTTATGTTTAATGACTTATTAAAGGCAAACAATCACGGTTTGTTGGCAAAAGAAAATACATAAAATATGAAAATATTGAAAACCAATGTAGCTTGTTGCCAAATATACTTGTGTAGATAAATCAAATGTACATGCTTTCAGATAAACATATATTTGACCATGAAATATGTCAACAAACCACGATTGTCTGCCTTTAATGGTACCAAAAGAATCTGAATATTGTTTTTGGGGTAGTATGAAATACGAAATTGAAATGTTTTTGTTGTTTTTTATTCAATAAAGTACTTACTGAGATGATCTATCAAATAGGGGGGGGGGTCAATGTATTTCATGCCAAGCTATAATAAGATATTGGTGCTCCCGTAGTGATTACGTATAGATACATATAGAGTGAAAGATTCCCACAGCAACATGGAAAGATAAATGACTCGCTCACTCTTGTTTTTCAGGTTGTGGGTGTTCTTTGGCGCCTCTTACCATCCTTACCTTCCTTGGCATGTTGGTATCGGCATTGCTATGGAAACACTGATAGTTCTATAAGCATCCCAAAATTCCATGCGATATACACAACATTTGTTATCAAGCAGCCATTATTGATTGTATATAATATACCATATATACAGCATGTTTACAGCAATTTGCTTCTTTTTTTTTTAACCAAAGTATGATGGTTTGTTTGTATATAACTGATATCGTATGTATATAAAGTTATAAAGAATATAAATACGAACACATATTTAAGTCTTTGGTTGATACAAATTTAAGTTACATATCATGTGATAAATATTTATGGAAATCGGATGGCATGTTTGCCCTATTTTCTCCCCAAAACTATTTTGTTTGTAGTGTAGATTAATGTTCTATAAATCTCTTTCTTTGACGATGATCTGTGAGCATGATCAGACACGGTAGACAGACACATGTCTGTGATTTACATATGTCTGTGATTTACATTAACTGGCTATCATGTATTATTGTATACAGTATAACATTTTCCATCTAGCCATTATTGCCTTAACTTGTCCAGTGTGTGATAACTAAAATTGAGGTAAACGTATCGATGCTCAATAGATATATATTGTTTGTAACATAGATATGCATGCTACACCAAATCAAATTAATGTAATATACGATCATGCTAAACTTGTTTTCTCGCCATATGTTATTGTTATCTGAAATCCGTCCGACAAAATTGGAACTATTTTTTGTGTGTGCTTCTGTATTTCTGGATGTGATAAGAAACTATCCAGTAGTTATAAAATCCGTCCCAATTATTGTTGATTTATTTTTTTAGATGTTGCAGTTTGTTGACATTTTATATTTTATTAAAATGTTCCATTCTTGTAGTCTGTATCACACCTTGTTCTCGCCTAAATACTCCAATTCAAAATATCACCATAGATCAGATAAGCAAGTCTAGATTTACTGGAGGACAATGGTAAAGAATTTCAGCAGCTCCTTTCATATAAATATACTACCAATCAATATCATTTATATTTACACAAATTACTTTCACCTTCTGAGACTATGGATAGTCTACTATTCTTATAACATGTTTTTTTCTTCTATTCTATGAAATATTATTTTTGTTTATTTTCATAATTTAATGTATCGATGTTTTCTTTCTCAGTTTTCAATATAGTGCCTGCAAGCAGCTGATGTGGTCATTGTAGGCAGTACAGAAAATGCATGGCCCTCTCATGCCGAGCGATAGTTTGCGTAATGAATAACACAGCATGACAAATGGCATGCACTATATTGTAAATGAACGTATCTGAACCCACATCTGACTATAGTACTGCTCCTGACAACTTGTAACAAATAACAAAAACAAAATAAATATGAAAATATTGAAAACCAGTGGGACATGTGGAAAATGTAGCTTGTTGCTCAATATACTTGTGTAGATAAATCAAGTGTACATACTTTCAGGTAAATAAATTTGACCATCAAATATGTCAACAAAACCGTGATTTGTATACTTTTAATACAAACACTAAATATAATTTGGTAGAAAATTATTCAGATTGAAAAAGAAATTTGAGACAACAGAATCAATTTTTTTTTATGAATAAAGTTTGTATATCGTCACATATGGATGAAATATTAAATCAATCAATGTGCACAAATAATTATGAAATTACAATTCAACCAAACTGGGCATGGTCATATTTCTAGGATTGAACAGTAACTTTATACGTGAACTAGTAAAGGTATTCAAACTATTAAAGGGTTTGAATTAATAGCAGGATTACGGTAGAGTATGTGATCTGTATTTTGAACCACTTCTGACTATTCCAAAGACCTAAGATGCTAATGGATCTTGCTGATTTATGAAACGTCCAATTCCCATCCTGGAAGACTGGGATCAATGTTCGCGAAAGTTATCTTTCTGATGCAGAATTGATGGGATGCGCTGACTGTAGTGGGGCAAGCAGTTATCATCCTTGGTCTTGTCAGTAACAGCCGGTGCTCGCAGGTTTACTGCAACATTCAGCGCTACAGAAGTTGTTGGTTTCTTCCTGCCCTAAACTGACAAGCCGTGATATGTGAAATTATTCCACTACCATTCCACTACCGGTGAGATATCACCCATGTCATAATTGTTCCGAATTATCTAACTAGTGTAATACCACTTTTCCGCTATATATATGTGGTGGTACTACTTTTACCTTTTGTGAGTGTTTATGTTGGTCACAATAAGATGACGTCACGTGAACTAACAGATGTCAACTGTACCAAGATGACAAAATCGCACATCGTCAAGTTACATGATTAAGCTTTAAATGACTTTATAAACACTAGCACAATTTATTCTTATTAAAACAAGTTTGAATTCATGATTCCTCGATTATTTTAAAGTTGTATTTCTTTTCAATCCAAGGGAATATTTATAAATACGCTTGAAAAGGGTGTCAAGATGTCGAGTCTTTGTACTCATAATATTGTATGGATTTATGGGCATGTCCTATGTAGACTAAGCTAATGGTAAACACATTGTAATCAAGTTATTTTCATGTCGGGGTTGGTAGTGTAATAAATAAAATATTAAACTTGCTTCCGTGTGATACCATTTTTATGAAATGATAATGCTCATCAGATACCAAAACATTCACTCGTTTCATTAAAATGGTATCAGACAGAAACTTGTTTAGTATTCACTATGTATCTTGAAAGCGGCTGGAAACCCCAATTAAAAAAATCATAGACACACACCACCACAGTTTCCATTCCATCTATGTCGACCCCCAAAGGCATAAAATCACAGATGGTTGACTAATAATCGACACATTTTTAACTGAAACTACTTACATTTGCCTATTATGCTGACATAAGGTTAATTATCAATATTTTCATATGATTTTCATATTATTTAATTATCCGTGAGTAGTGCTAATTCACAATAATAAGCTAACTTCTCCAGTAATACTAATAATAGATTTGGCGATAATGTAAACAGGAAATAGAAGTTAATTTGGAAGTGCCTCAAATCATTTTCTATATCTCGATGAGAGAGTGTGGTTTCTGATTTCACCAATTATCCCCTTTGCTAATTAATTACCTGTTTAGTGTGCACCATTGAGAATTTTTTTACAATGTCCATTGTTGTCGATGAGTGTGAACCATTTTATTGCTGAAATTGAGCTGGGAAGAGATTTCTTGAGGTACATAAGTCATGCTAAGTGAATAATTATGTTTTGAATTTATTACTCCATTTCATTCCTAAATGATCCAAAATGACCACTCAACCATCTCCATACTGGCGTACACAGAAGATGCCCTAAACAGCAGTGTCAGTGCTTAGTTCAGCAGGGAGATGGGTATGCCATCTCATACTCAACAAACTTAATTAAGGTTCATGAGCCATTTTGGATATATACATTTAGCTTTATATAATTTGAATAACGAATGTAATTCCAAACGTCAACAGGTCCCAGGTACTTTTCACGAACGTGCAGACACATATGAAGAAAAATGGCTGTACAGATTCTTTAAGATGAGTTCCAAAATTTGGGAGGTTTCCCCACAAAATATCTGCCGGCCCTTAATTTATTTTGTTGAGTATATATCTGGACACATTGTAACTAGTCCATGTATGGAACTCGATGTTCCAAAGTCAATCATGCTAATGGTATGGGTCAACATCTACAAGAAATGTGCAGTCGGCTATTTAGGTGTATTTAAACACTATAGCCTGGAATGTTTAGAAACAGTTGTGATTACAACTAAAGTAATGTTTATGATGCAATCTTTGGGGCTGTCAGAGTTGTAGCACTTTTCATTGAATAAACTGTCTATTTATTGAATATGGGTTGTTGATTTATATAAACCTGGAGAGGTGACAAGAAAACCGTATTTGGATACCCTCAGCCTATTCCTTTCTCAACAGAATACATGAATTCATCCGGGCAGGCGGTAGCGCAGTGGTAGAACAGTTGGACTTTGGAGTCAAAGGTTCCAGGTTCAAATCCCGCCCCGGGGGCCCGGCATCAATGTTCGCGAAAGTTACCTTTCTGACGCGATATTGATAGGATGCGATGTCTGTAGAGTGACAATGCAGTAACCATCCTTGGTCTTGTTAGTACCAGCCAATGCTCGCAGGTTTACTGCAACATTAAGCGCTGCGGATGTTGCGGGTTTCCTCCTGCCTTAAACTGACAAGTCGTGATATAAGTGAAAGAATCTTGAAAGCGACTTCAAACCCCAATCCAAAATAAATTTTAAACAATTAAAAACATTAAAAGAACTCGGAACAATGTGAAGAACGTAATGGGCCAAATGTTGCGTGACTACGTGAGACGGTTGTTGTTGATCATGTAATGTATTAGCTATATTTGCTAAAGCTACTTTTTTGGCCATCAAATGCTTCACAAAACCATAGAAATAAATGTTATTTATTCTGGCGATCAGTGTTTTTAAATGCACATATCATGTTAAAAAGCACTACATCACATAGATTGTAGATTGTATGCCGACAATAAATCATATTAATAATAATAATAAATAAATAAATAAATAGTCCATTTATTATGTGCATGACTCGATGCTCAAAGTGCCAAGAGTTGAAGGAATAGTGGATTAAAGGTAAGCTGTTTTAAATAGTATTGAATGTCTTTCATATTTTCTGCAGGAAAAGTATGATGAACTGTTTGTAAAAAATGTGTATGGATCTCCACTGCTGTCCGTGGATGAAGTAGTCACACAGTCCAAGAGCCAATTCTCTAGTGTCAGAGTGCAGTACAACTCAAAGAATGATTTTAAAAGTTTTGCAAAAAAACTTGGAATCATGGACGATTTCAAGGTACAATTTTCCCCCTTCCTTTTGTCCATCGTCGTGTATGGGTGAAATATTCCCGCTGAGACATAAAGCACTAATTCATTCATTTTCTGTTTCATGCTATGATAACATTATCACATTATTATAAATTCATTGTTCATTTATTTTCATAAATTATGTCAAAACTAGAGATTTGGTTTCACTTTGCTTCTGGTTGATAAAAAATGAAAATATAAATTTAAAATGAAAATTTAACCAAGAGACATATTTACATGTAATAATGACACAATGCTGTGTACATGATTGTAATAATATCATTAAAATAACATGATAATAATAATAATGTGTCCATTAATATTGCGCCAAATACATGCTTGAAAGCTTGCTCATGGCGCTACATTAATACCATAGTCACTGGATCAGTGTGCACTCATTTCACCTTCTCAACTCCCTGGGGAGTATACAACCCAAGCTGCCAGTTCAGGTGCTAGATTTTATTCACAATTCCATCCCATCCTACCGGGTACCCATTCACAGTTGGGTGGACTGGAGCATTGTGGATCTAAGCACTTTAGTCATGAGTGTTACATGATGGCGTGAACTAGGCTCGAACTCGGGACCTCTGTGTTATGAGGCAGACTGTGTATCTCTAGACCAACGCACTCCACATATGTAGTATAAGTCTGTAATATTCTATTTACTAGTCTTCAAATCTACCGCATTGAGTAGAACGTTAGACTTAAGAGCCAAAGGTTCCAGGTTCAAATCCGGCCCCGGGGACCCGGTATCAATGTTTACGAAAGTTACCTTTCTGACGCGATTTTGATATGATGCGCTGTCTGTAGAGTGGCAATGCAGTTATCATCCTTGGTCTTGTCAGTACTAGCTGGTGCTCGCAGGTTTACTGCAACATGTTGCGGGTTTCCTCCTGCCTTAAACTGACAAGTCGTGATAGAAGTGAAAGAATCTTGAAAGCGACTTAAAACCCCAATCCAAAGCAAACAACAACAACAACAAATTTGCCCTGCTCCACTATATACTGCAATCATAGAAATGAGACAGGAACCAGTCTACTTTTGAATTCCCATTACACTTAATATTGATACTTAACATTTTTTCAAGCTGAATTATTCACAATCAAAGTTCAAAACTGCTTATCAGATTACCGTCAGTGAATAAGGTTAAATATATGATTCATGTATTTGTATTTAACATGCTTTTCGTCTTTTTCAGAAATCGAGTGATCGGTCGTGGAAAGACGTGTGGGTAGTGCTGAGAGGCCACTGTCTGTTCCTCTTCAAAGAAAAACGAGATTCGAGTGTAAGAATGCATCTATTTATTCACAATATTCACGGCTGTAGCCATGGCCAGCCTTATTTGAAAATGAATTAAATAATAAAAATAAATAAATATTTTTAAATAAATCATATCCTAGCATTATGTCTTTCAAAGCCGAGCTACTCTCCTGACTGTTATATTTTACTATGTTGACTGAGATGGGTGAGAAACGTGATTCTGTTTAATATGGAAAATCCGTTTGGAATTACATTCATACACAGACATGCAGATCACTCTGGTCAATGTGTACATTTAAACCAGCAATAATATTTAGAAAGAATCATCAAATAAATCCAAAAAATATTGCTAATCATCAAAATGATAATTATTTTCAGAAAGCTACATTGAAAAATATCGATAACTCAATTTTTCATTTCTACACGACTTTCATCTTTTACCTTACAATCATTTTCAGAAAGCTAGAGTAAATAGTGTTAACATATCAACTTTCCATTTAATTCTTTTTCTTCACCAGACACCTTTCAGCTTTGACGACGAGAAGCCGATCTCCATCAAGTCCAGCCTGGTGGACATAAAGCATGAGTACGCCAAGCGGAAGAAGCACGTGTTCCAGCTGTCCACCTACAACGGCTGCGAGTACCTATTCCAGGCCGACGACAAGGGCGACATGCTGCTGTGGATCAACGCCATCAAGTCAAACAACAACCCCGACTGTGATGTAAGAGGGGGGCGTCGCGTAAGAGTGTTAGAGGTTCCTAGACGTGCAGCTTGCAATCACATGGCTGCTTGTTTGAGCTTCTCTTCCATCTGCCTGGTCCCAGCTGTAGAACCATCTTCCATCTGCCTGGTCCCAGCTGTAGAACCATCTTCCATCTAGAACCATCTTCCATCTGCCTGGTCCCAGCTGTAGAACCATCTTCCATCTGCCCAGTCCCAAACTTACATCTTCCCGGTTTCATCTTCCATCTTCCCAGTTGAAGCTTCCATCTGCCCGGTCCCATCTAACATTTATTCAGTCCCATATTCAGTCTCATTTCCCTCTGCCCAGTCCCATCTTTCATCTTCTCAATCACATTCCATCTGCAGTCCCTCATCCCATCTGCCCATCTTCCATCTTTTCTATCTGCCTAGTCTCATCTTCCATCTGCCCATTCGTCAAAGCAATATCTCTCGCTCAAATTGCTCAGTCCCATCTTCCATCTTCCCAACTCATCTTCCATCTCCCCAGTTCCATCGTCCATCTGCCATATCCCATCTAACATCTACTCAGTCCCATCTTCCATCTGCAGCCTCATTTCCTTTTGCAGTCCCATTTTTCATCTGCAGTTCCACATCTCAACCACCCAGCTTCCATCTTCCATCTGCCCAGTCCTATATTTCATCTGCCCAGCTTCTATCTAACATCTTCTCAGTCCCATCTAACATCTTCAGTCTATTTCCATCTCCTAATCTTCCATTTGCCCATTCCCATGTTTCATCTTCCCAATGCCACATTCCATCTGCAGTCCCACATCCCATATGCCCAGTCCCATCTTCCATCTGCCCAGCTTCTCTCTGCCAGTCCCATGCCAGCTTTTGGTGCAGTAGTAAAATAGTGTTCAATTCAATTCCATTTAATTGTTTAAAAATGTAATGTTGATTAAAACTATTAGATTAAAAAATATAATAAATGAATCCATTATTTATTATTGCAAAAGATAGTATTCCTTTTTGAACCACTTTCATTCTTGGTGATAATTATCAGATTTCTCGTTAGTTTATATTTGTCAATTTAAATCCATCAAGATTGTAATGTAAGAAAATAAGTTCAAGTAGTACGTTGGGTGTTGCTTGCCACTCGAACAAGAAACCTCTGATTTCTCCATTTTGCTACTTTTCTTTTCCTGGGTTCTTTGGGCTTATTGAAATTGCTTTTTATTCATTATAATCTAAGTACATCTATTGAAGGCAACCCCATGTTTGAGCATGAAATTGTGCTCAAAATGTTTTGTAACCATGGGACTAGATATCCTACATACCAAATTGAATAGCATTTTCTATTTCCTGATGGGTCAATAATAAAAATACAAAATATTTCCTTGTATGTGGTTTGTCTTCAACAGGAAATAAAAGATAATTGAATTCTATCAATGTTTCATTCACGGTGGCGACATCGATCTCGGGAGTTCTGTGTCATTTATCATGTGTCAGTCGAGGTTTTTTTCAATCCTGCGACATCACATTCCGTGTTTGCAGGAGGAAGGTATTGGAAATGCCGATCTCATCCGGCGGAAGTCGTCACAGGTGGAGTTGCAGAATGCTGCGTCGAAGACATCACCAACGGCCGCTCACAAGCCCAACAAGAAGCATAGCACCCTGTCTCTGAAGAAAATGGCATCTCCCAGCGTTAAGAGGAAGAAGACTGGCGCAGAGAAAGGTCAGGGTCAGATTTGTACTCTCCGAGTCGCGTATGGGTGAAAGATTCCCGCTTCAAATTAAAACAATAACAATAACTTGCTCACTCTCCAAGTCGCGCATGGGTGAAATATTCCCGATGTAAAAGAATAACTCACTCACTATCCAAGCATTTTTTAGATTTTAATGTTGGCTTAATCTGCTGGATTAAACATCTCTCTACCAGAGGAAGTCCATACATCTATACATGGGTGCATCTTCTTCTGTTTTTGGACGGAATCCGTGTTTTTAATATTGGCCAAAACGGAAATTCCATTTTTGAAAAGAATTCAGAAAAAAAGAGAGAGAAAAAAGAAAAAGTGTGTTGAATACCGAGATCGATTATGCCTTTCCATTTATACATAGTCTTTAATTGCATGATTGTGTTGTCCAAATGTTGGCAGCAGGATTTAACATTACATGAATTTCTTGTTGAAGTTTACTTATAAGTTCTATGCCATTGTCTTTTAATTTATGAATTATCGTCACCTGGACCCCACATTCAGTTTTTTTATTTTCAGTCAGATGCACCCATGTCCATAAATTCTGGAGCCTGTAGATTCTTCTTGTTAGAATAATATTGAGCTAAATTCATGTAAATTTATTTGTAAAAAAAAAAGTATCTTTATTGCCTTACCTTTGTATCTCTATCTCCTCATCTCCATATATCGCTGTATTTCTGTGTTTATATTGCCTTATCTCTGTATCTCTATCTTCTTTATCTCGGTATTCCTATCTCCTCATCTCCATATATCTCGGTATTTCTGTGTACTGCCGTATCTTTGTATCTCTATCTTCTATATCCCCCGTCACGTATGGGTGAAATATTGCCGCTGCGACGTAAAGCACTAATTCATCATTCTATATCCCTGTGTCTCTATCTCCATATATCTCTGTATTTCTGTCTATATTGCCTTATTTCGGTATCTATGTCTCTCTATCTCATCTCCATATCTCTATCTTCAGTATTAATGTCGCTTTATCTCATTATCTCCATAACTATCTGCGTATCTCTATCGCCATAATCTCTGTATTCAGATTCCAAGTCTCGGAAGTGGAAGGAGAGGATCATGCCAAGCTTCAAGAAGCACCACGACAACAACAGCTCCACAGCGCTGTCAGAAATGGACGAGGACTGTCTCAAGTCTGCCGCCTTCGGGGTGCCGCTTGACCAGTGCATGCCGTCCCCCCACAATGAGGTGAGCTGGGGTGTGGGGGCTGGGCTGGATGTGTGTGTGTGTGTATGTGTGTGTGTGTGTGTGTATGTGTTGTGTGTTGTGTGTTGTGTGTGTGTGTGTGTGTGTGTGAGAGAGAGAGAGAGAGAGAGAGACACTCGGGCATTTGGACAAAATCTGTGGCGTACAGTGTGTTGCTTCACCATTACATCCTGTACACGTTCTTTTGCAGTATGTTCCGCTGATCGTAGAGCTCTGTACACGTATCGTGGAGGCGCGAGGTCTGGAAGTTATTGGCGTGTACCGAGTGCCGGGAAATTCTGTTGCCGTCCAGAACATGCAGGAAGAACTCAACAAGGTATGGCACAGTTGTCTTCCCTAGCCATTCTTCCTGCTTGTTCTCAGTTGTATCATTTTTCGCTTCTGGACATAGGCAACTGATCATCCTGAGTTATCTCCCTTTAAGCCTTCTTATTGTAATAGGTAACTACCATACCGATATTTAGCAGTGATTTAATTTTATTAATTATAATTAGATAGTAGTGTCAATAATGGACCTTTTTCAAGGGCTATTTTTTTTCACTGTCACCCAATACTAACCTGCTTAAGTGTAAAAACTCTGAAAATCATTGAAATACTAATAAGATGAAAATATTCTTCTTCAGGGAATCGAAAACGTTAACATTGACAATGAGAAGTGGTTGGATGTAAACGTTATCAGCTCATTGCTCAAGGCGTTCTTCAGGAAATTACCAGAACCTTTGATAACAAATGGTGAGTACAAGAGAATAGCAAATGTTGTTAGCGACTTGAATAAAATCTTCCATTTGGAAAAAACACAAAGAGTGATGATATTACACTATGAATTACATTTTCTCCAAAATTGTATTTTATCGATAAATTTCAATATATTCCTGCTTTGTTTTTGTTTAGATATTATTGTTGGCATGCAACACATGTGATAATTGTTTCAATCTGTTGACATTTTGTATATTTTACGATGTCATGAACTCTGGTAAATATTCATGATTTGTTCCATTCCAGATTGTTACATGAGTTTCATCGAGGCAAATCGTATTCCCGACCTCGAAAAACGCATGCTCAAGCTTAAGAGGCGATTGCACACGCTCCCCGAACATCATTTTGAGACGTTCAAACGCATGGCGGAACATCTCAATAGAGTAGCCGCATATGGAAATATTAACAAAGTACGGACATGTGGTAGTATCAAGATATTGCAATTAATTTTGATAAAAAATATTGTATATTTTAAATTAAAGTTTTTATTTCTTTATGAATTAAAAAAATATATATTTACGATTATTTACAAAACAATGTTAGGAATGTTTTTGTTATTATTTTGCTATTGCCATTTCTCGTTAGTTTATCATGTCAGCCATTTTACCTACATCACTTGTAGACTGTATTGTTGTTTGGCTACCGGTAGTTAAAGTCTTTCTAATGAAATGTCTCCATAACGCTGTTTTAAAACAATATGTGTATAGTATATTATGCATGCACCAATATGGAAAAATATATATGTACACGATAAATGCACACTCAATTATTTTTTTTTTTATCATTCTTGCTCAGACGTTATTGCTGTACTTTTCATGCTAGAAGTCGCGTATGAGTAAAAGATTCACGCTTTGACGTAAAACAATAATTCACTCACTCACTCATCGGTAAGCAGGAATCTGTAATTTTGAACCCAGCTTATGAATTGTCTGAGGAAATGTGGACATTTTAGAATTCATTCTATTTTATCTTTCTTTCTAGATGAATGCCAAAAATCTTGCCACGATGTTTGGACCTACTTTGATACGGAAATACGGTGAAGATACCATCTCCATGGTTGCAGACATGTCTGACCAGTGTCAGATTGTTGAGAGTGTCATTGTACATGTGAGTGTTGAGAGTGTCATTGTACATGTGAGAGTTGAGAGTGTCCTTGTACATGTGAGAGTTGAGTGTCATTGTACATGTGAGTGTTGAGAGTGTCATTGTACATGTGAGAGTTGAGAGTGTCATTGTACATGTGAGAGTTGAGTGTCATTGTACATGTGAGTGTTGAGAGTGTCATTGTACATGTGAGTGTTGAGAGTGTCATTGTACATGTGAGTGTTGCTGTTGTGGATTACAAGAATTAAATAGATAGTCGTTACACATACAGTCAATCACGACTCCTTGGCTTAGAAAGCAATCATTTGCATTAAAGGTATTAGGAACTATTGACCTGGAATGCATTTTTTAAAAAATTTCTAGCATTTCGTAATGTTAATTTAGTTAGTACATATGAGAACATTTCTTCCTTCATTTCAAGTCTGTTTCGGTATTGACATAGTTATCTCCCTTTGCACTCAGTATTGACATGGCTATCGCCCTTTGCAGTTCGACTGGTTCTTCAGTTCCTGGGAAGATGATCACACAGTTCCGTCAGCGGAGGAGTCCGAGACACCTGTGACGACTGACAGTGGCACCAGACTGCCAAGAGATGACGACGGTAAGCGTTGGCATGTACTTGACTATAAAATGTTACATTTATTTTAATTTATAGATTTCTTATCTTATATCTATCTTCTTTTTATTTTTATTTAAACAATTTAATTTATGTTAGTTTTAAAATGTTCATTTCAGTTTATTTATTAGATTTATTTTTAATTCGGCTTGATTTATGCTCTACATTGCAATGCAAATTTTTCACCCAAATGCTGCGACGTAAAGCACTAATTCAATCAAACTTATGGTTAACGCATTCTGTGTTGACATAGCGACAGTTCACTCACTCATTATAATAAACAAATTCCATTCCCATTTATATTAAAATGCATTTGGGAATTCAAGGTTGCATGCATATATTCACGAGATGCTATCTGTTAAAAATATTTCTCTGTATTTGGTGAAATTGTGTATTTACGCGATGTTTTAATTTTAATTTTGCAGAGGACTTGGACTCAGTGATAAACACAAGGGAGATCGTATCATCGATCATCAGCGCTGCCAGCAAGAAGCTCCAGAACAAGCAGAACCAGAAAAGCATGGACTCCCTGGACTTTGACGACACGTTCAGCGAACGCGACATTGACATAGAGATCCACCGCAAAACTAAAATGAGCAAGTCTCAGTCTACGATCAGCTCCGTTCCTTCATCCTGCAGCATTTCGGAGGAGTTCCTTGACCGGAAATCTACCTCGACGTTGAAGTCGACGACAGCCCAGCAGCAGCAACCCTCCTCATCCTCGACCGTCGCCATCGACGAGTCGGGTTCCTGTTCCGCCGATTTCGACTTCATCGACATGAAGCCGCATTCGAAGATGTCGAAACGACACTACTCGGACGACTCGTTGCTGGAACGCAATGACGAGCTGGAGATCTCCTCCTCCCACGGGCTGAGCAGCATGTGGAGCCTGAGCCGAGACACGCTGGACCGGCTCAAGAGGATCGAGTTTGAGGCTCGGGCGTTGCGTGAACGCGAGGAGAAGCGGCAACGCGACATGGAGATGCGGCGGCTGGACCAGCAGCGGATTGAGCAGGAATACCAGCGGACCAAGGTCGAGATGGAGATTGAGGAGTCACACAGCGTGGAGGACCTCTTGAACTGGAGGCCTGTGTCTTCCAACAGACTTCAGGACATGAGCATCCGTCCTGACGGAGACAACCAAGCTCCTCCTTCTCATAGGTACTACTCGTCCACAGATTCGTCTCACTCTGGGGGTCATGGAGAGGTCAAGGTCATACGGCGGAAACGCGACTCCCAGCAGGAGAGAGTCCAGGGAGGGAAGTACTACATGGGCGGTGGTGCCAACGCTCGGGGGAGGTCCAAGGAACGTGTTCGAGGGGGGAATTCTGGAAGCGTAGACTCGCTCGCTCACAGGTTCTCTCGAGCCGGGTCACTGGAGAACATCCTGGACAGTCACGGGCACGTCCACGTAGCGCAGTCACACAGCCGCGGTCCCAGCCACCGACACAGGGATGGACATCGAGACTCCCGCCACGAAGGCGATTACAAACGACACGGGACGTTAACTCGGGCGGGGTCGGTGCGACATGGGTCGTTGGACTCACTGATCGACCTTTACGACAAACAGGACAACCGAAACTCATGGGCTTCATCGGATTCCGAGGACGGATCCGATCTCCTGACGAGTCTCACAACGACCTTCGACCAGAAGCTGCAGATTCTGCTGAATCCCAAATACAAGCTTGCCGGGAGGCGCAGCATAGGTCCAAAGTCCGAGGAGACTTCCAGCGTCACAAAGGAGGAAGACGTCGAAGACAAAGACGTCGGTGTGGAGAAAACCGTGGAAGCCGCGCAGCACAAAAGCATTCCCGTGATGTTGCCACAGCACGCTCTGGCGGCCATGGGTGACTTCTGCCGCGACAACCGACCATTCCGCGACCCCAGCCTCCACAGGTCGTCGAAATCCGAAACCAAAATCGGCATCGCATCCAGATTCGAACGCGGGAGCCAGGTGCCCAGTTATTCCACCAACACTACTGTGCTACCCGTGACGACCGGCGGGCAGCAGGGTCGGAATTCTGCCCAGGAACTCAAAGTATTTCCATTCAAATTTACATCGCCCACGCCTCAGATCGACAGCGGGTCAGTGACCTTGACCCAGCCCAAGAAACTAGATCAAAAACAGTCGGCGAACAAGACGGAATTCCGACCAATTTCCAAGTCGGAAAAGACAGAAGTCAACGCCACATTAGCACGTCAGAGTCGAGAGGAGAAGTATTTCAATGTTAAGTTCATGTCTGGAAAGCATTCCGGGAGGTCAGAATCCCCAATTGGAGACAAGAAACGGAACAAGCGTTCAAAACGACGACACACAGTCGGAGGCACGAATGATTTGGAACACTTCAAGGCCTTGATCTCCGTGACAACCAACAAGGAACCGGAAGCAGAAGCCAAAGTATCCGCATGGGAACAGCTGCAGCCTGTTCTCAAGGAACCTACCACGACTCAAAATCAAAACAGATCTGTGTTGTTATGGATACAACATGAGCGACTCCGAGGAAGTACACCAGATTTAAGCACGGAGTCAAAAAAATAATCCTGTGGACATTTGCTTCGTGTTGATGTGTTGTTTTTTGTGTGTATGAATATGCGAGAGAGAAAAGGTGTGCATGGAATTTTGTGGAGATTTCGACACATTGTGGAATGTGGAATCGTCCATATGAAAGTGCTAAGGGTGGGCTTATTTCTTCATTTAAATGTACATTTGTTGAAACTTACCCCCAAGGAATATGTGATGTTTATATATATTAATTAATCTTGTGATGCAATTGTATGGATTTGCATGTAACTGGAATGAAACTGCTAGTATTTTGTAAAAAGAAAAAGTGTTGCTGTTATTTGGTGATGATTTGATGATTACATAACATTGCTTATACTAAGCTGTTGACATTAAACATGTGTCTGTTATACTATGACTATTAAAGCCGTTGAAAGTGTCATTTGCATATTGACTTCATTGGCTTGCAGAAGTACTCTCCCTTTGTTAAAACATACAGTATTCTTTATTTGATGACACCAACATGTTAAATTGAATTGTTTTATTAGATTCATTTTTAGAAGTATCGATATATCTTTCTACTATCTTCAAGATGCTGACTATGTCATACAGAACAATTCATGATCTAATTATTGCATTTAAGACTAACTATAGTTTATATCTTCTATGTTAAATTAATAGACTTTTAAGGCCGTTTTAAGATATTAATAATAATAACCGTGTACCGATCATTATATGATAATTTATTCATTAAAAATAAAATTATATCTAAATTTACCTGATATACCTTGTATTAAAATGGTCTATGTTTTCAAATTATTTTGTGCAAAAGTCTTAAGGTAATTTAACAGCTGTTAATTTAACAGCTGTTCTACTATATGACAATAACTAACAGTTTACTCATTAGTCGTATATATGGTAAGAATAAAAACATAGTAATTATGTATTTATTATTAGTTTATATATTTTTTTATTATTGTGAAATGTTAATTGAAACGAAAAACAACTTTTTACATGTTCTAGGTGCTGGTTGAGTTCTAATAAATCTTTTGGAGTTTGTAAATGTGTGTAGGCCATTATTGAGTAAATTGCCAGTCCGTGCAATTCAATATCAGTTACAATATAACAGCCATACCAGTTACGTTATAATAATATAGCTATATGCCAACTTGCATGTTTATTATACTCATAAACTTCATCTCTGAAGCTAGTCAAATTGCAATATGTTGCATAACCATGATAACTGTAACCAAACATGCTTTTGCCACAAATGCTATGCATTTGTAATGAGTAACCAATGGTAACCAATTTTTTTTCTCTCGAGAAATTTCGTGGGTTTTTTTCAAATTATTTTTAACATGTTCAAAATATTTCAATGAATATATGCATGCTTTTTCCAGTTGTCTAAATCAACATCTTGATAGATCAATATTCATTATTATTAAAATGTTTGGGTAGGGAGATACAAAAATGTGAGGAATTATATTTTTAATATTCTGGGCACCTACTAATTCTTTCATACTTTTAAGTAATTTGGATAGGAACAAATGATAGGTTAACCATATTTAACATTATGACAAGTATAAATATTATATTTTTTTGGCAGTTTTGGTATAATAATAAATAGGAATAGCTCAGAGTTTCGAATACGCACAGAATACATGTGCACGTGTCAAAAGTGAAAGCATGAACAATAACTGTCCAAGGTGCTGTAGTACTAATAATGTGTCTTTATCATCTATTTTGCGTTACGTATTTGTTAATACCACTGTAAAGTATTCTGGTGGTTGCGATTAGCATTTTAATAGCATTATACTATACTATAATGTGCTTTCACCTTTGGCACGCGGATGCATATTCTGCACATATTTTAAAGTTGGCTTATTCTAATTGCCCTGCATTAAATAGAAAATATGTAAAAAATTGTAGTAGGATTTGTTACGACAGACTGTTTTAGACAAACTAAGCATTAACATAGAATAGTGATAAGACACTATTCAACACTGTATGTTTCAAAGCCTGTTTTCTCGATTTGACATTTGATAAAAACGTCTATGCATTATTCCTTGTTGTTGTGTTGCAATATTAACCTTCTTTGTGCTGAAGGCAACCTGAGATGCCATACTGCAATCAATATCGCCATATGCTGACACACTTGACAGAGATAAAGCAGAGTGACACACAGCTATAGCACAGTGGTATAGTATCCCATTTGTTATACGCAATGGTGAGCGGAAGGTAGTCGAAGGCTTCAAATCCCGTCCCGGGAGCCCAGGATCAATGTTCATGAAAGTCGCTTTTCTGATGCAATCATGATAGGATGCCATTTCTGTACTGTGGCAATGCATCCTTGGTCTGTCAGTACCAGTCGGTGCTTACAGGCTTACTGCAACATTCAGTGCTACAGATGTTATGGGTTTCCTCCTGCCCTAAACTGACAAGCCATGATAGTGAAAGAACCTTAAACGTGGGCCTAAATCCCAATTTAAATAAAATGTACACAATGATCTACACCATACTCGCTGGAAAATACGCAAAATTGGAATTCATCGACTCTGTGAATAACATCTGGTTCAGAAAGACACCATTGGTGAATTCAAACAATTGGGATTGTAAGTAGACACGAGATAACCCCCGATTAATTTGAAATCTGGTGACAAACCGGTCAAACATCAAAAATGCTCTATGCATTAACTTGCCTGACAGCTGACAATATCCATTGTAACGTTGGATGAAATGAGCCCAATGCAGACATACCAACCGTCGAAAGCTTTGCTACCAACCGTGCTATAACGTCCACGATGTATGGTCTGTAGATATTTTCTTGGTTTATGTGTCATTGGAATATTTTTTTATCAAAGCATATAGTTCCATTTTCAAACCATGGTGTATCGATTTTCATTAAATAAAACTTTGATTAGCGGTTATCTAATGCCATTAGGTGTCACCAGTAGTCTGCGGAAATTACCCAGACGAGAGTTGCAGTCCTTATATAAGACATCTTGCATGCAATCCCATACATGTATAAATGGTAGAAAATGTGGAAGAAATGGATTGATACTATGAGAGAGAAGATTGAGAAGATACCAGTCAAGATTCAACCAAAGTTGTGTTTGCTGTCGGGAATTATATTGTACTCTTGTAGCCTTACCCTACAAAGAGTAACAGCCAGTGCTTGCAGGTTTCCTCCGGCCATAAACTGACAAGCCTTGATATATGTGAAAGAATCTTGAAAGTGGCTCTAAACCCCAATTAAAAAAATACATAAAAGAAATAGAACTAAGATTAGACAATAAGTTGTAGCAGGATCACTCGGGGTAAAGACTTTAATAAATCCATACATGGTACACATAAAAACATGTACACAAAGTGATGCTGCTATATGTATAATGAATTATCTATCTAACATGTTTCAATCTGCCAATGATTGTAGAAGAATTAAAACTAATGTGAAATGCATGCTCATTTATGGGGGCCATGATCAGATGAACAGTGACCGGTCAAAAGTTAAAGGAGCTGCAGTGAGTTTAATTGACATGCAAAGAATTGCGCATATTGTACCCATGGTAGTGTTTATTGTACCACAAAGAATTTCACTCGGCTGTTTGAGATCAGGCATGATACACAGTACATTTTTGGGGCGGGCGGTAGAGCAACTATAGAATGTTTGGATCAGAGCCAAAGGACCCGGGTTCAAATCCTGTCCCGGAAGCACAGCATCTATGTTCATGAAAGTTGCCTTTCTGATGCGATATTGATAGGATGCACTGTCTGTAGAGTGGCAATGCAGATACCATCCTTGGTCTGTCACCAGCCAGTGCTTGCAGGTTTACTGCAACATTCAGTGCTACAGATGTGGGTTTCTTCATGCATTAAAAAAAATAGAAACCTGTGAAAACATATGAAACTATTGAAAACTAGTGGGACCTGCGGAAAGTAAATCAAATGTACATACCTTCAGGTAAAATACCTTGACCATGAATTAACTTTTAATTATTTAAATTTTGTACTTTACAACAATTTCTGAAGAGGCTGATTTTTTCCCCCCATTGAATCTTTACAATTTAAAAAAAAAATCTAAACTAATAACTGAAAAATCATCACTACATCTGTGATAAATTTGTGCCGCCCAAGTTCTGCTCGATAAGCGAGAAGGGTCTACCAGCTTACCATTCCCACCGGGGGCCAGACTACATCTCCACTCCGACTGGTTTGTCTATTAATAGATATACCGCTCACTCGGCTGCGATAAGCGCCAAATGTGTGTTTCTATTGCGCAGATGCGGAAGTGGCATATTATTGTTTACTTCCGATAACCTGCAGTTGGCCTCAGACCACAATTAACTTCCTTCTTTGTTTATCACTATTTAGCACGTACAGAAAAAAAATCCCCCTTTTATTTCATGTTTTCTTCTCCCATCTTTAACATTGAGAAAACATTCCGTTCACAAATTTCATCCTTTTCAGAAAT
>JAUTBT010004947.1:0-26937 GCA_032361225.1 Lepetodrilus schrolli
TTCCAAAGTCAATATTAACTTTGGAATCACGAGTGTCGTAAAATCAATATGACACACTAGCGAGTGTGTTAATTTCTATATCCAACAACTTTTGAACGGAAATTCATACAACTCATACGTATTCTCATGTGGAAGTCAAATAGGGAGTGGCGGATGAATACATCCCAACCACGATAACGGGCGTGGGAAAATTGTAATTGAAGCCATGTAACCAGCCAATGAAAATCGTTCCTGGTGTTATGCACTACTGTGCAAGATATGATATTTATGTCATGAGTTATTTTGAACCATATATTGGATAAATGGATTTATGCTATGTCAGATCCACCCCATATTGGGATATTTTTTTCTGTATTATTTTATTGTTCTTAATATCATTAATTATGAACAGAATGTTATGTGAATCCAATCTGTTCAGGCTCCCTGGTCTAGGAACGTATGCCAGATGTCTTCAAACTGGCCGGACAAAGGCGACATTGAGTTCCGGAACTTCAGTCTCCGATATCGTCAGGGTCTGGATCTGGTGCTCTGGAACATCTCATTTACTGTGCATGGAGGGGAGAAGGTAGGATATTGTTGTTGTTGTTGTTGTTGTTGTTGTTGTTGTTGTTGTTGTTGTTGTGATGATGAGTATTGTTATTATTTATGCCTAATCTGAACAGTTATAAAAATGTGTGCGTGGGTTGGGGGGGGGGGGAGAAAGAGAGAAGGTAGTTGGAACATTTCATTTACTGTGCAAGGAGGGAAAAGGGTACGTGGAACATCTCATTTAACTGTTTATACATTTTTCTCATAATTTTCTCTTCATCATTTGACGAGGTAAGATTTAAGGTGAAAGAAAACATATACATTAATAAACATATACATTAATGTATATGTATTCATGAATTCCACATGCCAAACGTCCACGTCACGATACTAACCAATCAAGTTTCATATCACCATAGTAACCAATCACATTTCCGTTTGGAAAGGTTCATGCCTCCATACTGACCATTCACAATTCATAACGTATCATAAAGTTAAATACTGATTACTGATTAAAAACCATACTGATCAATCTAATTGCAGTTGGGTGTATCATAATAACGTGTATACCTCCGTACGCACCAATCGCATTTCAGATAGGTGTATCATAACGTCCATTTTACCATACTGACCAATTACATTTCAGGTGGGCGTGGTTGGTCGGACTGGCGCGGGAAAGTCGTCACTGATGCTGTCTTTGTTCCGACTGACGGAGGCAGCAGAAGGAAGGATACTTATAGACGGGGTGGATATATCTGAGCTGGGTCTCCACAAACTGAGGAATACTGTGGCCATTATTCCACAGGTTAGATACACCACTTACTTAAGGATAATACAAACAATTGTTGATTCCCTTTTATAGGCCGGCTCCGTGGCGTAATGGTTAGAGCGTCGGCCCGGAGTGCGGAAGGCCGTGAGTTCGATCCCCGGTCGCGTCATACCAAAAGACGTTAAAAGATGGTACTTGTTGTTCCCCTGCTTGGCGCACAGCATTAAAGGGGTAAAGCAAGGACTGGTCGGCTCGGAGTCAGTATACTGTGTCTAGGTGAGGTATTCATGTTCTATCTGCGGCATGATATACCGCCAAGTGAGCTAGCACTATAAAAAAAATGGTGGAAATCCAGACTAGTACAAGCAGTCCATATGCATGCATGATGTGAGTGAAACAATCTTGAAAGTGGCTTTAAACCCCAGGGATTTGAAATGGGAAAATTAGGGCATTTACGGGATAATAATAATGTTTATCATCTAATGGAAAGTTGAATCTGGACATTATTTACACTGTTGTTGCCAATTGTTTTTAAATAGTATGTTGAATTTTGCCAAGTATTATGTGCATACATATAAAACAATATAGTATTTATTAAAATGTTACCAATATACCTTGAAACAACAAGTAATAACAATCCAATTCAAGTAAGTTCATGGGAACAAGGACGTATACAGAAACTGTATTTTGTGTAACATGCTACTTTGCCTGACTAATAACTATGCAAATTAGGGAGCTAATTATTTTCCTTTGCTGTATTTATCAATGAGTGAAGCGGTTTACAATTTACTGACATATATGTATTCCTAAACGTAACTTTAAAATGTCGATTGACACGTTGATGTTTTCTTCTTATAGAGAAGTATTTAAGCTTGACATTAGATGATAAAGAGATTATTAACCTCATGTCTTTAGATATCAGCTATATCCTGCATTTAGGGATAATCTCTATGTATTAGACTTGCAGAAGCTCGTCTAATGCAAAGATTATCCCCAAGTGCAGTGAGTGAGTGAGTGAATTACTGTTTTACGTCACAGCGGGAATCTTTTACCCATACATGACGATAGGATATAGACGATATCTAAAGACATTCGCTTGTAGCCAGTATGAACTAATCCACACAGTAGACAACATAATGCAATGCACTAACACACTGGTAGATCATAGAAACCGCATTTGATGTCGTGCAAATTGATCCACAGCCAACAGTTAATGGTGCTGATACTGAGGTGCAGCCAAGTGAAAATGGAGTCGCAGTGACTAGTGTATGTATTCTGCCACGACTAGACGGGTGTCCATCTTATGTCACACTGGCCTCTGTCTTCTCAGACTTCTCTCTGAACTCTTCTGAACACACCTGGGAACAATTGCCCTCTACCGACTATCTATCTATCTGTTTGAATTCCAAGATATTCATTTTTAGATGAGAATTAATTTGATGGTTTGTGCTTAATCTGTTCTAAACTCCTTGGCACCTCTGAATAGTACATGCTTTGAAACACAACATATCTAGTGTTATTTCCCTTCAACCAACTTCCTGTTATTTCGAGGTATATTCTGACTGCACTCTTTGTTTATGAGGATGTTCTGATTGTAAAGCATTATTGTAGATATAAAATTTAGACTGATAATATTGAAGAGATATAAGAAAATATTAATTCATTAAAGGGATGCCACAGGATACCATTTCTTTCAAATGTTTTATTACATTACATCCATGTCTGAGGATATATGGAAGTGTTTTGTCACGTAATGTTTATCCTGATTTGTTTTTATTATAGCCGACAGAAAACGATGGTGTAACTTCAGAGACGGATGTACCCAAAGCCATGGAACCTACAACTGTTACACACAGCCAGGTGGGTTAAGGAGATCATTAACATTTAACAGCATGGTCTCATGGTAATTTAGGGGCAGGTGGTACGCCAATGACAGAATGTTGGACTTCAGAGCCAAATGCCCCTGGATCAAATCCCGTTCTGGGGGCCTGGCATCAATGTTTGTGAAAGTTAACTTTCCGACATGATCATGATAGGATGCACTGTCTGTACTGTGGCAATGCAGTTATCATCATTGGTCTGTCAGTATCAGCCAGTGCTCGCACATTTATTTCAACATTCAGTGATACAGATGTTGCGGGTTTCCTCCTACCCTAAACTGATGCTGTGATATAAAGTGAAAGAATCTTGAAAGCAGTTCTAAACCACAATTAAAAAGAAATAATTGGACTTCGGAGCCAAAGGTTCCAGGTTCAAATCCTGCCCTGGGAACCTGGCATCAATGTTCACGAAAGTTACCTTTCTGACGCGATATTGATACGATGCGCTGTTTGTAGAGTGGCAATACAATTATAATCGTTAGTCTGTCAGCCACCAGTTAATGCTCACAGGTTTACTGCAACATTCAGCGCTATGGATGTTGCGGTTTTCCTCCTGCCCTAAACTTACAAGCCGTGATGTAAGTGAAAGAATATTGAAAGCAGCTCTAAACCCCAATTAAAAAACCATAAATAATAATAAAATAAAATAATAAAATCATGGTAATTTAGTAAAGATCTAAATAATCCTAACTGTATGTATGCTTTCAGACAGCAGAAACCCTTCCAGCACCCCCGACAGACAGCAGTACTATAAATATGGACAGTGGCACTGGACCTCCACCCCCCAACAATATAGGTTAGCAAGTCTGAACTGTTGTGGACCACTTCCTGTTTCCACTGCAGTGTTTCACAAAGTGCTAACAATAGTTATCTGCAAGGGTGTGTCTCTGTAATGTTGCTTGACATGGACTGTCTGTAGTTGCTTTGGTCACAAATAATCTCACACCTGCAATGGAATGCTCAGTACACTTGTTTGACATCAGAGTGTTATTTATGCCTTTTTATTTCCATTATGAGCATTATTGTCATCGTGTACTGTAAGGGTGAAATATTTCCACTGCGACAAAAAACATTATTACAAATATCTCCACTGTTTTTAGGTGCAGACCATACTACTTTAGTTACGTCATGTATGGGTGAAAGATTCCCGCTATGACGTAAAACAATAATTCACTCACTACTATTTTAGTTCATAATTTATTAAATATTGTGTATGTATGAAAGATTCCTGCTGCAACTTTCAGCACTAAATGTCTCTTAGTGTAATATTACTTATGTTTGTTCCTGTATCCATCATGACATAAGTCTACAGATATCTACAAAATATCTGAGGCCATTCCAACTTTTGAAGTTTCAGACATGCAGAATGACGGGTGTTCCCCAATTGGTCCCGGCCCCACCCCCAGCCAGGAGGACCCCACCCCCAACCAGGAGGGCCCCACGCCCAACCAGGAGGGTCCCACCCCTATTCAGCCTGTTCAGAACATTGACACAGCCAATGAGAGCTCATCAGAAGAAAAGACATCCATGCAATTATGATGACTCAGCTCACGTAGTCTTGTCATCAGTCATCCTCTCACGTCATCATATTATTTGTTACATTTCTTCTTTCCCTGTGGGATATCTTAATCATTTTCATTGAAAGTATTTCTTGGTGTAAATAGCAGCATTTTGCTGGAAAATGTTTCATGATAATTTAAAGTAATATTGTATTTGAAGTATTAAGTGTCAATAAACAACTAATCCAGAGCATTTAAATTACCATTCTTACATTTATGAATGGCATATTAATGTTACAGCCACAACAATATTGATAAAAGATCTTATTCACTTCAATGCTAAAAATAAAGGTGGTCATTAATTTTTTGCTTCATGTCAACATTCAACCATCTTGGTTTTGTATTGTACTCATTTCATTGTCCACAATAAATAATCAAACTGTCAGAATTTTCATCCTTTTTGTTTTGTTTGTGATGACAAATAGTTGATGTGTGAAATATATGCAGTAACCCTAATGGCTCCCTCACACAGTTGACCGGTCCTACAATGAGTATGGTTTGAGTATGGTTTGATTGGTCGTAGGAGTAGAACTTGTTCTAATCATGCGATCTCAGTCATAGCGAATTGCATCGCATTTTCGCTTACAGGATGCGTTACAACTGATCGACTAGTGAGAGTCCACCTTAAGTGTATGTCTACAAGGTATGCATCGATGAATAATTCGCACTCGCTTTCAGAGGATAGTCATAGGGTCTTCTAAATCCTTCTAACATTACTTGGTCTTCTAAATCCTTCTAACATTACTTGGTCTTCTAAATCCTTCTAACATTACTTGGTCTTCTAAATCATTCTAACATTACATGGTCTTCTAAATCATTCTAACATTACATGTGTATCTGCTCATATGTGACATTAAGTACAGTTAGAAGTAAATCTTAGAATCTGGGAATCTGCCAAATGATTTGACAGCAGATTTCGAGATGACAACTCAGAATTGCACAGGAGTAGTTATTCCTGAAATGTTCTAAATTAATAACTGATGTTCAAATAATGTGGAATGTGTATTTATTTACAGTTCATACATATGATACATATATACAGATATTACAGAGACTGTTTAAATATTGAAACTTGCTAACATGCATGTAAAGTATATAATAAAAAATATTCATCGATAATAAATTTTCATATTCGAAAATAATTTAAGTATCATTCAGTACAGTAACATATTTCACCTTATATATTATCAAATAAGATAAGTTGTGAAATGAGAAAGTATAGCTGTTGTCCATTTTCCCTTGTTTATATAGTGAATATGTAGTAGTATAGACATTGACAGGTAAATATTAATGATAATTACCTAAAACTATGGACAACTTAATGTAATATCATATGAATATTTTCATTAGTGCATTCATTGTATATATTGCCAAAATTCACGTTAACATTTACTTGTGTTGGATGCAAATGTTAATAAATATTCCCGATGACAATATGGCTGGCGGTCATCTGTCTTCATATTCTGCCGACCAAGCATTCCATATCACAGATAATATATATTTATATATTACAATATAAACAATACCTACCACATAAAGTATGTGTTGTGGATTCTACTGATTGTATGTTGATTGTATATATAATTTGTCTAGTATTTGGCCAGTACATGCTTTAGAAAATATGCAATCTCACATTAAAATCGCATCTGAAACTGACGCTCAGATATTTAGACATCGCTCGTGTCTAAGAAAGTGAAAATTTTAAGGAGCGAAACGAGATCTGATTTCAATTAGATTGGATAGAATGTGAACATAAATGAAAGAAAATGTGTAGATTCATGGACAGTGAAGTAATGTCAGTTCTGATTTGGTCGTGCTTGGTTAATGTTCATTAACCATTAGTCTCCTATGTTAACATTTCCTACAATATGTGGTTATATAACAGAAGAGCAATGTTCTTGAATACTTTCTCAGCCCTTAATAGCCGTATATTAGCTATGTTAGAAACACTTGTAACCCCAAAGCTGGCTCTTGTCACCAACAATTCCGTTATCACAGACGAGATGAGCCTTGTCCAGCCGTACATATCCCGTTGATTATTTCCCCTAGATATCTGCACTTCGTTACGATCTCAATGTCCAAAATGTAGGTTAAATATCTAGTGGTATTCATTTCCGCGTTTTGCTGCTGTCGTCTGCCGGGTCTGCCCCCGCAGACGTCGCTGCCTCCCTCAGTCTTTTGATGTACTCTGCTCCCCACTCTCGTAGAAGGTTCTTGAGAAAAAAAAGAGAATTATATTGCCCATAAGTCGGCATTAGTTATGAAAGGGTAGTATCGATAGTTCGGGTATAAATCTAAGTTAACATTGTCCACTAAGTAAACCCAGTGCTTTAAATGTAACACTTTAAGCAACACCTTTAGCAAAGAATAGTACTTATGGAGATAACCTAACATTATTTATGAGTATTATACATATAGTTTCTGATGCATCAACACAGGTCTGCATTTGGTTAACTCCTTGATTTCTTACCTCGCAATAATCATATGTTTTCCGAAGCGACACGTGCACACCTCTCATATCTTCATCCTTCAAGACATACTTGGATACCTCGCCGGGTATTGGCTATAATGGAACGGATGACGTATAGATGAGATATCGAAGAGCATCAAAGTATCATCAGAATACCTAGCAATACATGTATGTTAATATTGAAGATCAGCCATATGAACTGAGGCATCAAGGATACTTCTTCTAAAGGTAATACGCTATCTCTAGAAGATTACATGTGCGTCCATTCGAAAAAGAAAGGAAATAATTTTAAAATAAATAAACCATCAAAAACATCAAAACCAAATTGGGACGTGGACGATTGAACACTTCTCGTTCAACCAATGAACTGAGATAATGGTATAAGCTCGCGCAAAAAAAGTACATGACCGGGTCAAAAGTAGAAGAAAATAAACCAACAAAATCAAATTGGGACGTGGACGATTGAAAGCTTCTGGTTTTACCACAAGAAATGAGATCATGCACGGATAATGCTTCTATGGTACGAGTTATATGATCTCCCAAGAACATTACATGTCCAGTCAAAATAAAAAGAGAAGAAAATAACCCAACCAAAAAAAAACATGGACGATTGGAAGTTTCTGGTGTATATACCCACCATAATGCCCTCTCCCTTGGGCCCAGATGCCTTCCTGATGATGTACAGTAAGACAGTTGCCAGGACCTTCAGGTTCCTCTGGTGGGTATCCGTCAGCGGCTCAGTGGACAGTCCGTAATCCACAGGCTTCAGCAACAGCTGCAAGTCAACGAACATGCATGCTGACTTAATCCAGATTAATAGTATACGGTTATCTACCTTGAGTAAAGTTGTTGAACCTGACGGGGATGTTTAACTTTATAATAATAATAATAATAATAATAATAATTATTATTATTATAAAGTTCACAGGGGCGGGTGTTAGCGCAGTTGTAGAACGATGGACGTCGGAGCACAAGGTTCCAGGTTGCGGGTTTCCTCCTGCCCTAAACTGACAAGCCGTGATATTAATGAAAGAATCATGGAAGTTGATATTGGTATAGCGCCAATATCCACGAGTGCTCAAGGGCGCTGAATAAATATAACAGATATGCCCTCTTAAAGAGGATTTATTTGAGCATATTTCGCTGTACTACCTACCGTAGTAATAAGACTTCTCGAGACGAATATTCCCACCAACAAGATGAAGGCCTCTTGGTCTCCTATGTTGCTTGTTCTTCCGGCTTTGAACTTAAGACGGTCCTGAAAGAATTTTGGAAACAATCAAACACTATACAATTATAGTGATTTCATGTCTATAGTATATTTATTAAATACACACCTATTAAAGTACCAATCGCTATATAGACCGATATGATGTTATCCATTCAGATGGTCATTATCTTTAGACGTCCACGTGACAACTCACCAGTTCTACTTGCCAGAAATAACCATCCGGAAAACGCTGTCCATTCTTGATCAGTTCAAACACAGCTGCTTTCTTATGTGTTCCCAAAACTCCGCTCCTAGGCTGAAAACGAAATATACTCCGTTATGTGATGTAGTGGCCGCAGTGCTGCAGACATACCATCATCTATGTGACGTGGATACGCTAGTACACGTACTATGATGTCTTTAACACGGAGGCGCCATTTTTGTACGTACCATATGATCTATGTGCCACATAATCTATGTGCCACAGAGGCGCTAGTATTGACTATGCACCATGATCAACATGATTTGAGAAGCCAGCTGCAATGTATGTGTACACATGATCTCTGTGATATTGATGCACCAATACTGTAAACGTACCATGATCTATAGTCTGTACCTGCATGGAGATTTAAGTGATAATTAGGCGCCAGTACCGTATATGTACCATAATGTATTTGATACGTAGGGACCAGCACTGCCATGTATGAAACGGAGGAGCCAGTGCTGAGACATACATTGATCTACTAGTATTCGATATTTAGGCGCCAGTACTGTATATGCCTATAATATTATCTGTGTTTCGGAGGAGCCAGCCTTGTATGCACACCACGGTCTATGTGATTGAGGAGCCAGTCCTGTATCAGCTCCTTGATCTGTATGACAAGGATGCACTACTACTGTTTATGTATGACGATCTCTGCTACACGGAGGAGCCACTACTGCTTATGTATGACGATCTCTATGACACGGATGAGCCACTACTGCTTCTGTATGACGATCTCTATGACACGGAGGCGCCACTACTGCTTATGTATGACGATCTCTATGACACGGAGGAGCCACTACTGCTTATGTATGACGATCTCTATGACACGGAGGCGCCAGTTCTGCACACTTACCATGATCTCTGTGATGTGGTAGATGAGGTTTTCAGAAACGTACGCCAGTACTTGTAGGAGCTGTGCCTGATCTCTGGTGATGTTCCTCCCACCGACAAGAGAGGACAGATCCTTAGCATTGGGCCCTATCACGTCCCCCATCACCGGGTAGATATTGCCAGTTGGCTGCAAGACAACATTGGGATAGTACAAGGGGAAGTCGACAGGGTGTGGCCAAAGGAGGCGATCTCTGGCATTTACCATATACTAATACTACTACTACTACTAATACTACTAATACTAATAATAATAATAACAATAATAATAATAATAATAATAATAATATAATCTGTTTATATTGCGCCGAGTTCCAGCTAGGCGAGCAGGCGCTTAATAGTATACATGTCTATATTACATTGATTTGATTATTTGATAGTTTTTGATGGATGTATACATTTCTGCAATATGTTTCTTTATTGCTTAACGTCGATGTTGGAATATATAGTTAACATGTTAATTTTGATATCGAAACAGTTATAGAAATATTAACGAAATGGACATATTATTCATTTGTACATAGTGAACGTTCATTGAGTTATTGTTGTAATTAATTATACTCACATTGAGATATAACCGGTGTAAGGATGCGACTATTTCTTTCAGAATGATACCAAAAAGGAACACACTACTTGGCCTATTGTCATTTGCCTGAAATCATAGAGTAAATACATGTAATATGATAATACACACAAACACACACACACACACACACACACACACACACACACACACACACACACACACACACATGCATATATTAATACAATAAGTATTAAGTTGAATAAATTATGCTTACAATTATAACATTACTGATAAAAAAATAATAATTAAAAAGTGACATAATGATATCAGTATTCACTGCAATCGTATATATAGATCACATTCCCTCTTTCAGACGTATGAAAAAGAAACTTAAATTCCTTTGTGATCTGTCGTACTATATTCGAAGTTAAACGTAGTAATAAAACAGGACAGGATTTTCCTGACATTAATGTACAACGAAGTTTATATATATCTGTGAATGATTATTAATAACTAAAAACGGAAATAAACATTAGTGTGTTAATTTGACCAACCTATATACTATCCTAAGTGCTTACGATGTTAATGCTACTTTCTAAAAGTGATGACTGCCTTGTAAATGTAGATATAGGACACTAGTATTAGTAAATTATCTATCGTTTTTAATTTGAATCCTACATTTAATCCTATGTAATAAATAAATAATGGTAGATGTACCTAAAACTGTTTTTCCTCCAACTTAAAATACGAACTATGGGTTTCGCATGAACGAACTATTACATTCGTACAATTGAGGAGTTATAAAAACAGATATGGAGATCTTAAAGTACATGATATCAATGGAAAAGGTAACCATAGTATTTAATATTATTTGAAAATAACACATAATTATATTAGACTATGGTTAAAAAAAAATGCACACACGAGTTGCATAGTAAGCTTAACAATGTCACTGTGACACAAAGAAGCCAGATTGCTGGTAAATATTATTATATGCATGCATATGTGAGATAATGTGAGATGAAGTGTTATTATGTGAGATAAACTGTTATTATGTGAGATTATGCGTTTTGGTGGATTATGCTTTAGCTTGTAAATGTAAAAGAAATAACGTAGAATCAGTGCTCATTAACACACATGAACTAATGCTAAATTGAACACAGGTAAAGCTGTGCTAGCACGAACCAGTATGCTCAGAAAGGAATAACTGTGAGATGAAAATAATGAATGGAAGAATGTGAAACGTTAATGGAGGAACGTGAAATGGAAAATATGAGAGAAAATATGAAAGTGTGGTCAAATTGAAAAAGATTACAACAGATAAAGCGAGAGAAACGATGTACCATTACTCACAATACTCCAAAATTGTTCTCTTTCAATTCAACTCAAGGTTAACGTGTCAAATATTAAGACATATTTACTGTGATATTTATAAATGCCAACATTGGCTGCCATGAAGTAATGACGAGGACCGACCTCCTCAACATGTATACCACCTAGAAAATGTCCATAGCAGTAGGTGATCTCTACAATCAGGAACATTTCCATAACAATAGGTGATCTCTAGGTTATAATCAGGAACATGTCCATAACAATAGGTGTTCTCTATTTTATAATCAGGAACATGTCCATAACAATGGGTGTTCTCTATTTTATAATCAGGAACATGTCCATAAAAATAGGTGTTCTCTAGGTTATAATCAGGAACATGTCCATAACAATAGATGCTCTATATGTTATAATCAGGAACATGGCCATAACAATAGGTGTTCTCTAGGTTATAATCAGGAACATGTCCATAACAATAGGTGTTCTATATTTTATAATAAGGAACATGTCCATAACAATAGGTGTTCTCTAGGTTACAATCAGGAACATGTCCATAGCAGCAGGTGTTATCTAGGTTTCAGGAACATCTTAAAGCTAACGTATCTTCACCATGAATCAATTATATCCGATAGAGCTTTATTTACTAAATGACTGCCCGATTGTGTTCTGGAAATGAAACGCATCCCCATATACATACTTATTATATATACACACGCAGGTTTTATTCTAATACATGGTGTTCTCCCGTGTTAGTAGGTTACCTTGCGGGCAGCCGCTCTAAGACTGGAAATAAACAAAGAAGCGTAAGCTAAGTGACGTAAACGACGAATTCCCTCTGGAAAAAGAAAAGAAAGAAAACACACTTTAAATTTATAGTATTCTAATAACGATTATTGTCAAACAACAATGATAACAACAACAATACCAACAACGACAACAATAATGACAATGGTGATGATGAAGAAGATGACGACAATAATAATAACAATACAAACAAACAAAATAATAATCATAATAATAATAACATTATTTAAAAAATTAATAAAAATAATAATATAAATAAAAAAAATTAAACAATAATAATAATAATAATTTTCTTTTTCTTTTTCTATATAATAATGGTATTATCCTCAAATGCAAAAAGTAAATAATAGAGTGAACCAATATTACTTAGTAACACGTTAGGGAAATATATTTGTCTGTGAGTATTTGATACTTACTTGTTCCTGGGAAAGGGTAGTTATTTACCTCTACCCTCTTGATTGCTGAAACAACACAAATATGCATCACACACACAATAGAAACTAACTTTCGCATGTTTATGTTTGTATACTATCAGTTTTTAAATATCGACTATACTATGTGACATTTCAATGGAATACGTCTTTATAACTCGTTTAACATGACTAAACAACACGATAATTGCTTAGTTAAATACGTTAAATTTCGATTGGAAATTTTAAATGACTGCGAATGTGATATTCAACTTTTAAAAAGCATAGTGCCCTACCCCCTCACCGACTCTAAGGGAGCTGTATTTGACCTACTATATTATTTAATAAACTGGATTATTATAATTTTACTATAGAAAAACACTGATAAAAGTTGCTGTGACGCGTGTATTCCTGGACTCAGTTAGACGCAGCATCATCATCTGAAACTATACACATTGTCACCGTCCACACACCACGCGTAGATATAGCGTATGAACAATCACTGGGGCTGCGCCTAGAGGATGGCAGTACAACTTACGTATGGCTGGATCTGGTGTTTTCTTACTGTTCGGAGGGAAGTCTGATCTGTAATTTCTTTTATTTCTTGATTTGTCATTACCTGAGGATCAATAATTTTAGTAACATGCATATATACTCGTGCTTTTCATAGAAAATTGTACTGGATAGTATAGAAAACTGTCACAACTGACAACTGATATTATCTAGTATCCACGCCGATAGTGTGGTGAAGGTCGACATCGATTAGTAAAAACGACAACTCCAATACTTTGGATTGCAGTAAGGAAGTATCAAATCTTGACAGCAATGTTATTCCTTGTGTAGTAATTGTATCATAAGATAGCTTGTGTTTTATTCCCGCCACAGGAACCGTCTTTGAACATACTAGTGTAGAAGCAGCATTGTGGTTCGTTATAAGAAATGTTAATTTTGGAACATTGGTGAAGAGTACAGTTCCAGTGCATTGCCCATTTCAGGACAATTGGGATACAATGTGATGTCCATTAGTTTTCATGTGAACAAACGTACGCACTTCCGTACGCAGGTATGTATGTTGTGGTATATGTGTTTGATTATGTATGCGTACTGCTATGTGCGTGTGTTTGTGTACATGTATACGTGCGTGTATGCGAGTTAGTAAGTGTAAAGAATCTACATACATATCATTAGATCTTTGGTATGCATACGTCTTGCTAATATCGGTATCACACAAAATGTATCACGAAGATATTAAATGATGTGTCCATTAAAGAACTGAATAGCTATTTGTGTCAAGATATCTTCAATACACGTGCATTCATTCTAAAACTGTATGCGTGCATCTGCTCTCAGTCTGTGATTTGTGAATTTTTCTGTTGGCCACATTTCTTTGTAATCGTTCTATCGTCGACAAATACAAAGAAGCTGTTCAAACGTTCATGTACTTAAACAGATCGCTGAATAACACCATTCTCATAATAGTCAACTCACGATTTCATATGCATATACCTGTACATATATTATGAAGTTACGGAAGCACTCATAACCGCAACTACATGTATGAATGACTTTGACCATACACATAGGGCTATATATAGTATATTGATATTAATATTATGTTGACTGAGTGTCCATTCCATAGGGTCAAGGTGGGCAAGATCGCATTATCTGAACAATATTTGTATGTAAATATAATGTCGTTGTTGACTTGTTTACCTACATCCAATGGAGCACATTTTCTGACTCAGGTTTAGGAGTAGTAATCTGTATGGTTTGTAGATTTGCTTAGAATGTCTGTGGTGAACATGTAGACAAAATCCATGTACAAAACACACTGCAATATACATACGCACTCTGCCTTGGTATTCTGAACCCTCTCCCTACTTGATTAGACACATGCACTGCTGTTTGCCTCCAGCACAGAGAGAGTTAATAAGCTGGAGAAAACTGCTCTGCTATATTGTAGCTGTATATTATTATAATTCCTCTAACGATAAGAACGATTTTAAAACAAGATGGCAAACTGGAAACCAATTGGTTTGTGTCTGGAAAGGTCATGTCTTCGTTTGTAATGTTTCGCGCATGTACATCTGATGCAGATAACGAAGAGACACTTCTATATGTTTACCAGGAAGTTAACGGATTCGCAAAGGTATTAGTATTACTCCACAGATAAACTAAAATGAATAGTCGAATACTAAACTAGTGAGCTAGGCTAGTGACATTAATGACTGGACATCACCTAGGTGCGTGACGTATTGTAATTAATGTAATGAACTAAGATTAGCACCAGACTAAAAGAAACTGAGAAAATAAACAGCTTCTATTGTGGTAAAATATAAATGTACACAGTAGTACATAATACAAAGCAAAAATATAACAAAATGACAATTGCAGTTATGAAAGAACACATTAATGTATATACCTGTACGCACGCCTACCAAAGGACGCACACATACACACACACACACACACACACACACACACACACACACACACACACACGAACTTACAATAACTATGATTAAATTGAAAGTTTATGCAAAATATCAGAACAATAATGGCAATAATAATAATAATAATAATAATAAAAACAAAAACAAACAAAAATAATAATAATAATAATATTAATGGTGCATATTTCAGCGAAGCAATGGAAAGCTCTTTCAATATTTTCAATATTTATCATTATTGTTATCTATATCAAGGCAATACAAATACATTGTAAACCGAATTTATTATTGGAACATGATAATAAGATGACAGATCCAGTGAATTTGAATTTGAATATTTTATTGAACCGGAAATTGCAAACAATGAAATCCAAGTGAGAGCCTTCCACGTTTCATCCAATAAATCTTAGTGTTAGTGGATAGTGCAAGAAAATAAGTATAGAAGCACTTGAAAAGTGAAACTGAAAGTAGAAGTGTGGTGAGTTCGTTATAAACTAAAGGTAACTAGAGCTACAACAGAAAAAAAAGAATTCTACGGAGATAGTATATAAAATACAATTATATAGAAAATGTTAGCGTTCAATTATTTTTTTAAAAAACAAGGAATATTTCTACATTGCATTTTATTTCTCAAATATGTACAAAAAATACGTAAATTTATATTCAAGTCAATTGCAACTATCAATTTCGACTGATATATTTATTTTGCATAAATCGTTGAGTAACTGTTGTAATTCTGTTAAAAATAAGGGATGGAAATAGGCTTCAATTCTACTGAATATCGTAAATACTAGGATATCTTTGATGATTGTATGAATTTCAAGAATACATTCATGATTTCTCTATTCATAACAACTAAACAATACTCGGTGTATCACCAGATATGTACACCTGATTCAAGGAGGGATATAATATATTTTATACAATAAATATTATACCAAAATTCAATGTTTTCAATTCTACAAGAAAATAGTAATTGCCTACTAAGTATGAATGCAAGACTTAATTAATTACTTTAAATTTTGACCTCAATTATATATTTTAAGTCAGACAAATTCTAATCACATGTTGTATCACAGTTACCTTTTTGAGTATAAACTTCTTATATAAATACGAAAATATCGAAAAAGAACAGAACAGCTGATGCTATAGTTTGGCGACTTTGTTATCAGCATAGTAACAGTCCTTGTGTTTGGGGAAGTGAAGAAAATCTCAAATACATGGGAATGTCTTGGCACCAAATCCACAAACACCACAGCCATTCACGTCTGACAAGAAGATAGGCCATACCGACCAATCACATTATGTTATCACATGTTACGCTATTTGAACTGTCCAATTCACGATACCACTAGATTCAGCATATGACTGGTGCAGTTTAAACGACAGACTAATATGATTGGTTCAGAACAATTTATGGCTCTGAGTGGAAGACTCTCCTTGGTTCATCGCTATGACAACGTCCCAGGGTCAAGGTTTAAAAGTTCAAGGTCAACTTGTGTTCTCTAGACGTCAGTGGTACACATAATAGTTGGATCCATCATCTATCGTCATGTTGGGATTTTTGTAAATATCGGTTGATTCTGTAAACATAAATTATATCAACATTAATATGTTATTATCAACTTATTGTTTACAACGCGTATAATCAACAGTACACATACGCATTTTATAGCTCTAAAAGTAGTGTTTGATATACTTAGAGAGACATATTGTTGGTATTTTTTTTTACAGGAAATTTTAGAACCAACCATTAAAGATTCTCGTGGAAGTTAACATGGAAAAAATCAAATAATATGAAACAAATTGGTTAAATAGCGTGCAATAAATAATAATAATCATAATAATAATAATAATAATAATGTGTGGATATCACAAAAGGCCACAGATGGGAGACAATCACCTGAAATGAAGTAGAGAATTAGTATACATCAAACAGACCGCTAAACTCACCTCCTCGATGACCACGTGACCCTCTACTGAAAAGGATAAAAACCACCCCTGTAAATAATAATAGCAAGTACAGAAATCAAATCGTACATATCACCATTAGATAGTATAGAAAAATATACACTCATTCCATTACTACCGTCCATAGAATAATGCAAATCTACATAGAAATGTTTGTAGAAAATAAAAAAATCTTAAATGTTTATGTGTATACTATGTATACCTGGCTATCCTGTTTATTTCTTTTATTTATCAATTAAAATGTATTCTTATAAAGTAATATAAATATGTATATTACCTACAATGTAATTCTTACAGTTAGATCTAAGTATAAAACATGGTTTGTTTGCTAACCTAAATAATGATTTATTAAACACTATGCACTTACTAGGAAGTAATATTATATTTTTGTGGGGGTAAATTGGTATACTAAAAATGTTATTATTACTATTCGTTCAGTAATTAGTATATAACTAATCTCCTCATGCAGTTTTGGTTATAATTACTATCACTAATTTGGATACATTTATTTGAAAGGAGTTAATTATATTAAGTTTTGATATTAAATTATATGTTCTACTATGTAAATACTATGCATGCTGTAAAACGGATGTAAATATATTAGTTGAAAACAAAATCTCAACTAATTATTACTTCAAGAAAACTAATTATTTTATGTTAATCACTAGTTAGATTTCTATTCCCCAGGCAATTACAATACTACTACATCTACATTATAAAGAGTTAAAATATCAATAAAAACGAGAATGGTTTAGTATTCATTCTCTAAACACAGACCTGCCTCAAACATACGAAGCATAGCGTATGAAAGATACGTCATTGAGTCTGTGCATCGATGATGACTAGGGATATTTTTTGGTCGTGTTAGTGAAGATTAGCTGTGTATAACTTACATATTGTCATAGGACGGGTAGCTTGCTCCAGGCATGGCCGTGTGGTGGTACATAGCCGGGGCAGCCGGGGCCGCCATTGCACCATAGTGGTGGTGGTATACTGGCCGCGGATACTGCACATAACATAGCACACAGAGGGTTAACATAACTCAGCATCATTCAGCACACGAAATACACAAAACAGGTAATCATTATGGTTTAACAACTTTGTGTGTATGTATTGGGGTAAGTGTTAAAATTATTATTGGCATTGCCCATTAAGACTCCATTGTCATCAATAACGACCATTCTTGCAATAGCAACATCATCCCAATTTGAAATCCGTTAATTCAAGAATGAAGCGATGGAACAGGAACAGTACTACGAGACGAAACCAGGAATGGTACTGATGTCAAGAACGAGACTTATAGTTCAGCCAAATACTTGATGGATTTATATTACAATGCATGGTTCCAATCTGATGTCAAGAACTAGTTACAGCGTAAATAGTTCAGCCAGACACGGTACAACCTGATGACAGGAGCCAGACACTTACAACGTATGGTTCAGCTGCGATTGCTGGAGCAGCTACAGGGTAGACTGGCGCCTGTTGAGGGGCGAGGTTCTTTACCATAATTTGTTGCATGGCCATATTGTGCATCTGAGCATTTTGGAACATCATCATGTCCATGAAATCTACAACACGCAGGAGAGGAGAGTGTAGATGCGGGACTGGCAGGAGGTACTTACGGGAGGGGCGGCGGGTACAACCGGAGACATCATCGGCTGCTGAGGCGGGTTCAAGTTTTTCACCATCATCTGCTGCATGGCCATGTGGTGCATTTGGGCATTTTGCATCATCATCATGTCCATGAATTCTAGAAGGTACGACGTGCATGGAATAGGGGTTAATACATGTTAATGTTATATTTATACCATGGATTTTGATGCTGATCATTCTGAAAGAATTTTTTTTAATAAACTACCTTTTGTGTGTGTAATTCATGACACCTTTGCTGCAGTTCGAAAGTTATATTTTCGAAACCCGAAAACGGCCTTATATCAATGTTCCTCCAATTCTACAGTATAAATATTACAGTTACTTTCGTCTTGGTTTGACTTGTTAAAAATTGCCAACATTGCAACGAAAATATAAATTAATAATATCAGAAAAACAAGTAACGTTTGTAGACTATATGTACTCATTTCAGAAGTTTAATGTATCTGTTTGAACCATATGGTTTATGCTAAATCGGTAGCTCCAGATCTTAACGGGATCTTGTCATGATTTCCTTTTCCAGTATGACACTAATGATGTCCACTATTGAAATCCATACATTAGTTATTAGAATCAAGTATCCAAGTTTACGAAGGATTGCAATTTAAGAACGACGGCGTAGACATGGTGTTCATTATTGAAAGCCAGACATTAGTTATTAAACTCAAGTATGCAACTTTACGTAGAACTGATTTACAATTCCAAGACCAAGAACTACGACATATACTGACACAGTAACAACCCGGCAAACACCTAACGTTATATAACGTTATTACAACTTCGTCTCAACGTTCTAACGTTATTACAACGTTGTCATAACGGTATTCAACGTTGTGTGTCTGCAGGGATGCTCGCTCGTCCTTCCCACCAAGTGAACTACAAATAAGAAGGTCCATCAACGTACCGCTTTTATTGAACAGACTTCCCTTCTCCTTCTCCACCACCCTGGGTCCCATCCAATCAAGAGTCTGGAACTGCGGCATTGCCGTGGCGACGATGGGCGGTGACTGTATCGTCGTATACTGGGGGGTTATCACAGAGGGCTGGATGATCGGAGGCTGGATGATGGTTGGCTGTTGGATGATGGGAGGGGGCGTGGCTATTGGAGGTAACGAGTAGTGCTGAACCTGAGTCTCTGGCTGTTTGAACTTGTGCTCGATCACATGCTTTATTTGAGACATCTCTGCCTCTGGGTTTGAAATATATCCTAAAAATAATGAAAAATACATAAAAATAATATTAAGTTTTAGAATTATGAAGGACATACACAATGCTATCTAGATCTACAATATTATATAAATTATATTTAAGAAAACAGTATCGTTGAAAAATAATATCTTCTAGTTATTCCATAATTTAGTTAGCCATACATGTAATCTTTTAAGACGTTATAAACATGGCGTCACCTACTGTTTGGCAAGGATGTGCATTCGATGAGCAATTAATTTATCTCTAACTGCTACGTAAGAAAAATCTTTATCTAAATTCGTATTCTTTTGAAGGAAGACAGTGATATTGCAGAACAGAAGAGAGACGTGAGTTTCGTGTAGAAGTGAAAGCAGACAAGGGGAACAACTCCCAATGTATCACTATCATCTGTGCATCAAGTGTAGGTCAGTTGTACCGACAACAATCTAATCGTGAAAAGGTACCACAACCACCACTCTCATACCAGAACCGTTCTCCCCGTCCTCGGGGTGGGGTCGGGTGGGGCCAGGGGCACTTCCTGGGGGTGGGGGACCACAACCTGGTCCTCCATGGTCTGTATATGTCAAACAGGATTCGATAATTACCACCCACATATATGTCAACTGTCAAGTATTAATTATTTCTTGTAGAGCACGTATCGTTAGACAGGGAATACAAGACTACCTTATCAGACTGGGCTCTCCTGTACAAAACAGAGTAATTCTACGGTAACCTTAATTCCAGCCTTACACCATTGTTACGGTTGGAGCTGTGGTTACCTTAGATCCCTAGCTTGTCCTTGTCAATGACATTTGAGACGTTTACCAAGAGGCATTCTTGGAGGTAAGAATGTAAAAGAAACACACCACAAGATCGAAAAAGAAAATGGCCCCAACGTCATAGACAAAAAAACTAGTGGTCAGACCAGGCCCTGAGATTAGGAAACATTTTTGAAGCACAAACTCTTTTTTCCACATATCCCAAAAGACAATTTGAGCTTGATCATGAAATCGTACTCTCGGGCGGGGCCTGTTTAATCTCGGCGTTTATAAATGTCAGAGATAATCTTAGTCCGTTCAGAGTATGTCAGGAAGTATAAAGGCACATGGCATTGATGACTGACAAACCTGTCTTGGAAGGCACTCACGTTTCTGTTTGGTGACGTAGTTACAGTGGTAGTGTCGGTGTAAGTCTGGCAGTGAGTGTCTGGAGGGAGGAGGGAGAGGGGTGGGTGTGTACCGACGTCGTTCTGTCTGAGATTTCGGACGTATTGATTCAAACTGCAACAGGAAAGCCATCACAGAGGATTAGGGTCAATGTTATAAGACTGAATATATAGCATATGTGAGACCTGTGCGACCTGAATATAGGTATGTGCGTGAAATATATACAAGTAACTGCCTTTCTCCCCTTTCTCTCAATTTAGTTATTATCTCTCATAATTGTTCTTGCCTTTCCATTCAAACCCTCTCGTTTTTCACCTTTCCCTTTCTCTCTCTCCCCCTCTCTCTCTCTCTCACCCCCCTCTCTCTCTCACCCCCCCTCTCTCTCTCAAGTTAATATTAGACATTTTTACCAGGCCCCGAGATTACGAAACCTTTTATTTTAATACGATTCCATGCCCAACTGAAAATGAAATCGTATTTTCTCTCAATTTCGTTATTATCTCTCATAATTGTTATTGCCTTTCCATTCAAACCCTCTCGTTTTTTCACCTTACCCTTTCCCTCTTTCACTACGATTTCCAGCCCAACTGAAAATTAGCCTGAGCATGAAATCGTATTCAAATGATTTTGTAATCTTAGTTTCAGGATTCTGCAGATGGAGGTCGTAGAGCACACTGTCAGGACACTCACTCTGATTCTGTCTAGAAGTTCTTGCCTTCTGAGCATAGCCTGCTGAATCTTCAGCTGGTCGACATTGTCGTCACTACCTGAAGAAACAAGTTACAAACACATTCATTGTAAATCAATCATAAAGTTTAGATATGATATAAATTAAATTGATAGTAAATTCATTCGATGGTTCTTCCAGTATTTGACATCATTATATTATTGTGTATTTCCTTTGTGAAACAATCGATATATCATTATGACCCTCGATGAATAGTCTATCTTCATCTCAACTGTTGCGTGTGAGAAATTAAGATACTTACTGTATAAGTACAGTTTGTACAATGGTACAAACATTTTATAAACGTGTATCTCATGTATACACTCCGAATGTAATGGAGGAAATAATGAACATTCATTCATCCATTCATTCAATCATTCAAGAATTGGACGCATTGCAATGTGTAACAACTTCATCACAAGATCATGAGTGTATCTGATAATTATTGCTAATGGTTGTTAGCACACTATTCCTGTATTTCAAAAGTATATGTTTCGATATTTAGTTTATGATTGCACTTTAAAACTTTATTTATCCAACATATGGTTCAAGATAACTCATGACATAAATAGAATATCTTGCACAGTAGTGCATAACACCTGGAACGATTTTCATTGGCTGGTTACATGGCTTGCATCACAATTTTCCCACGCCTATCATCGTGGTTATTGGTACGGTAGGGGCGGTGGGGGGGGGGGGGATGTATTCATCCGCCACTCCCTATTTGATTTCCACATGAGAATACGTTTGCGTTGTATGAAATTCGTTCAAAAGTTGTTGGATAAAGAAATTAACACACTCGCTAGTGTGTCATATTGATTTTACGACACTCGTGATTCTAATGTTAATATTTTCCGAACGAAAGCGATGAAAATATTTATTTACTCGTGTCGTAAAATCAATATAACACACTAGCTCGTGTATTAATCTATATATAAATTTGCAGCAAATACACCAAGATGATTGACAACACGAATGTGGGTGTACTTGTGTGTATTGTATTCCCCACAATCCACGCCTCTTATACTCACTGGATGCGCTCGTTGGGCCGTGGTGTAATCTATCCCGTTCATTTGCAAGTTTCTGCAAAATAAACCAAATACAAAATTACAAAAAACGAAAAGTAGAAGCATTTGCAATGAGTAAATGATGTTTTCAATCTAATGGCCGCCAATCCTTGTCGGATGACCCATCAACCATGACAGGAAACTTCAAAATGGCTGCCAGTCAAAGACCAAACGTTTTGGAATGCATGTACAGGAAACTAGCATTAAAATTAAATTCTCTTGTTTTATTTGTTCTCATTGTTTCAAGCCCATGTGATTCAAACCTCAAAATACGACTTCTAACGTCCGAGGCAAATAGTGAAGTGATAGTGTGTACAAGAAAGCGTTGGTAGGTGTGATTTCAATGTCAGATATGAACGACAACAAATCATAGACGATACAAACAATCGTGAATCACTACAGGATAAACTAAGAATGGAATTGGCGTAAAGTAAACAGATTCAAGATAGAGGAGCTTACCTTGGTATTCTATTTACATGGTCACAGCGCCATCGTATGGATTTACGCGTCAGCCATGTTTAATATAACAGTTCCTTCTAGCAATTTGTTCCAACTTTCTCCCAAATGGGAAAACACTATGTTGTTATGACTACCTATTCACTGACAAGACTGTGGTACACCAATAGCGTTTGGTATAATTTCAATACGAGTCTAAGCGCTATGGGCCAACATGACTATGCTAAGGGGTCACGTCTTCTGTAGCTTTACTGTACGTCATTCAAAGACGGGTTTCTTTAGTGTATACTACAGCACAAACATAATGCATTTCTTTAGCCCGTCCTTACTGTCAAGTGGTGGTATTGGCAATGCTAAACTGTGGATAATTCTTTGTGTGCTGTACATACTTGTATGGAGCACTTACAACTAGAGCAATCACTTTGTCCTGTGCGAACTTCTGTTTGAGCCGTCAAAGGTTGGGAGGGGCGTGCGTATTATATATTAGAAATATATTAGAAACTTATTAGATACACTTAACGTTTTCAATTTTATCATTTATGTCTAACGTAAGTGAGTGTAGATATACTACATATTATTTTATCGTTTATAATTAGTTTGTGATTATTTATTAATGTTTAATTTAAAAATTTAAAAAAACACGAAATATGTCTTTAAAATAATTAATATAATATAGCAACATTGCATTATGTGCAAGTCTAAAAGTATATGAATATACGTTTATAGCCTTTACTATTATACCATAGAAAACACAATATGATATTTTTTGGTCTAAAGTCAGTTGGCATTTTGCGTCATCATCCATATACATAGCATTGCAAGTAACTGGTTAATGTGGGAGGAGAAGCTACAGCAACTACATGTAGGTGTTTCGATAAGATCCAGAAAATACGAACTGTATGTACAACATCATATGACATGCAACACGAATATTGGCACATAGGCTAATAATAATAATATACATATTTTTAACCTTTCTATTTGGTAAAGTACTGTATTTAAAGATTATTGCTATTTCATAATGTATTAAAGCATTATACATACTACTACTAATAATAATGCATATGTTAGTCAAAATGCTATAGAATGTTCAAGCAATAGTATATATTTGTTTATGAGTAAAGGCATAGGTCTAAGCCATATATTAATTCAAATTTGTAAATACTTACGAAAACATTATTGTTCAATTCAATACATCTACATGCATATAATAAGTATATACACCTTAGTGAATAATTCGCATTAGACTCTGGTAAAATATAAATTCCCACAAGATATGTCTCTGCAATCTATCACATCACACACTCATTCCAATCTGTCACATCATACATTCATATACACACCGACAGATAGCTCCAATAGAGTTGTTGATGCACTCAATATTGAACATATATCCAACAAACAAGTACCGCATGTCCTCACACCTTGTATCACGGTAAATATCGACAGCTTTCCATTTTTTTCGGTAGCCCAAGTACAGAATATCCTCCCGAATTTCACTGATCCTCCAGCATGGCAAAAGTCTTCTTTGAAATCTAGATCAGAATGAGGTCGTAATCCAAAGAACCGGAGTTCTGTTGTGCGCAGTCTTTTTGCAGCGGATCAGTTAAGCGGAACATACAAATGCATTTAATGCGTGCATACGTTCCCTTCATATAGTCCGGCTTTCAGGATCATGGTATGACTGTCTCTCTCTATATATTGTATTCATATTGCCGGATTTCTAACGGTAAACAAAATGTTTTCTTTATTGAGGACAAAAGATGTCATGCCAACCTGTTCATAGTCCCAATTTCCCGTCAATCCCGGGGATATATATACGTGATTTTATTATTCTCTGTCGCTTTCAGACTAGCCCGTGTACAATACAATACAAAGCACGGGTATTCATATGACATAGACACTGGCAGAGTGCCTTGAAGACATGCACATATAATATGTGTGCTCTTATTAAGGAAATAGTGTATACTTAAAACTAGTTAACATTTTGATGATCCTTGAAAACAACATGAGATTAAATATTATAACTTAAACTTAAGCATTAGAGTACGGTTTAGCCCTATACAAAGTGTATTAAAGTATAGTTTTGCCCTTAACTATTATAGTTTAAGTACGAGGATGCTTGCGTTATTATAGTTCAGGGCAAAACTATATTTTAATACACCTTGTATAGGGTAGACCGTACTCTATTCATATTCTAAAATTCCACACATCTGTTGAAAAAAAATAACATTCATCAACCGTCCGTTTACGAATACATAAACTGGGTCCGTTAACCGGCTGTTCCATCAACTTGGTTAGTCCCCAGAAATTACGTCATGCCACTGTGACGTCGTATTGTATGTACGTCACCAGCTCGTTACGCTGTTTGTCGTCATTACTAACGAGGGGGTTGAAAGTAAGGGCACATAACGTCATATTGGCATTTGCCAACTCACTATACCACTTGTTAAAGTACAGTCGGCGCATTTGATCTCACACCGCACTATGTTAGAATTAAATAAGTAACATAGTAATACACAAATGCATTTCATTAAAATCTTATCTAAATAGTAGTCCTGAGATAATACCATAAACAAAGACATAAATTAATTTAATACTTTAGTACTTTTTATGCGACTAGGCGTAGAAGACGTATACCCTATTGATCACAAGAATGCCTTTACTACGTATATGCGAGTGCAAAGTACGTTATTAAACCTTATCAGTAGCCCTTTCATTATCCATAAATAATAATAATTATATATATATATATATATATATATATAAAACAAAACACAAAACACACAAAAAACCAAAAAAAACACACATAAAGCAGGCAACCAACTATGAACATGCCCTTGTTTCTCACATTTACAAATAATTATACCAATATCCATTTCAAACGTCATCTTAAAACATTTGTTGCAGACAGAGTGAACATGTTGATATTTGATTGTGCTCAACTCTTTAACACCAAAACATATTGCACACAAACACTGTACTGCTTAATCTGAAGGAGAAAACTCGCTGCTTCATATTCGTGAATACAATCTTAACGCCTTCTAATACGGCCTGTCATTACTGCGGAGAACTGGTAATTTTACGGTAAGCAATCTGTTGAGTTCCAGTATGTTTGACATTCATGGACAAGTTGCTATCACTCCGGGTGATGCCACCCTCGACAAGAATGTCTTACTCTATATAATCACGATAAACAAAGTGGCACACAGTGTCTTCAATAGAGTAGGCGAAGGGATATCAAAGTTTGTTGTCGTACTTATACAAGTACAGCCACGAACAGTAATAGAAAATAGCGAATCTTGAGTGATGGTACCTGGAATCGACATATCGGTTTTAGTGATTATCGAACATCAAAATGACCCATGCTAAACAGGATCACTGTGCTGACATATAGAGAATCTCTACCGAGTGTCTTTTGATATCAATGTTATCCTACGAGTTGATAAAAGTAACTCAATGTTATCCTATGAGTTGATAAAAGTAACCAAAATCCTCGGCAAAGACACGAGGTTGAGATTCTATTTCTCACCCAGTAATGTAGCTAAAGGTATAAATATTGTACCTCACTTGCCTAGTTACCCAACAGAACAGTCTTCATATGTACCCGCTATGGTGACAATT
>JAUTBT010004958.1:0-26933 GCA_032361225.1 Lepetodrilus schrolli
TAGCGCTATGAGCATGCTTTCGAGCGTGGATTTGGCGCAATATAAATATTCACATTATTATTATTATTATTATTATTTGACATGTACGTGATTTGCCCAGGTCAGTGTTATACCGCCATCCATGCATCAAAGGGACCAGAATAGGAAGACAAAGATAGACTATCCTCGGGCATGACCGTATTGGAGAACTACTACGACAGAACCCTAATCTAATCGACTCAACTCTTGATAATCTAATCGACTGAACTCTTGATTACCTATTTTGGGAACGTTCTTGGGTCTTTCTTAATAATAATCTATCAGCCTACTCCTACTGACTATATAGTTTTAGAATGTGTGCGTGGCATAACTCGCGATATATGTAGTCCTATAGAGTTGCGACTCTCGTATTGCATTGGTCGTTCTGTAGAACATGACCAAGTATAAGAATCCTGATAGTAGCTGCTGGATTCACTGAATTATTATTTCATAAATAAATTAATATTTATTCAATAATACTAGCATACCAGAATATTAATGTTAGCACACTTACAGAGACGTATACACTCTACGCGGACACTATTAGATTAATGAAAGACGGATGCTGTGGTAATCTTCAGTTTTTGTATTGCATTTTTCTATTTAGTTTTCACAGGACTAATTATGATACTGCTGCCGGAATAGCTTGAATAGTAAAACACTTACTGTAGATCTATAATTACATATCATGAAGACAAAAAGACACCGTATACGTATTTATCAAGACTGGGTTTTATAACACAACCGATGTAAATACAGCGAATAACGTTCCCTTTGAGCTCAGGGGCTGTGCAAATGGATGTCCTATGTTACTTGTTAGATTACAAACTAGTAGCTATAAGCTGTCTAGCGGATTGACGTTGGTTCATGAAGTACAGACAGGAAAGAAACAGCGAGGTCCGTGCTACTGCCAACGAGTTTGGGAAAACACTGCTAAAAGTAATTAACTCACTACGGCAGTATAACACACACACACATACCTACACACACGCACACACACACACACACTTACGCACGCACACACACACACACTTACGCACACACACACACTTACGCACGCACACACATACACACACACACACACACACACAATTGTATTAAAGAGAAGTTACAGTTCTTCGATAGTCATCAATTGAAAAACAATGAAAGCAAATACATACATTAATGCTAAATTTACGAATTATGAGTATAGACATCTTGATAATATATAGAATGTGAATGGGTGTTATGTCATCTTCTTCTTGTATTTGAGATATAATAATATTACGCCGAGTTGTGTGTATATATATAGCTAGGGGGATTCATGAATAGCCTTTACAGATTTGTGTTAGATATCTATCCGCGGACGCTGGTAGACTAAAGATTAGCCAAGGATCGATGATATACAATACAAACCAATCTTCCCGAAAGTAGAATTATTGTAGACATTAAGTCAATGTGTTTATCTAAATAGTCAACAATAAAAATATAAATGAATTTCCTCAGAAATATCTCAGCAAAAGCATATTACAAAGTTTATCAAGAAGGAGTTACATTATGTAATATTTAACAAACCAAGTTTATTCAAATCAGATTTCAGATAGTTGTCGGCAGACAACGAATACGCTTCAGGTTTGATTTTTATGACAGTGTAAATAAACGTATACGTATTCTTGAGATGAAGACATGCTGACTACTCTTGGCACGGTAAAGAGGCATTCGGCATAGCTTTTTCACATGGTGGAATATTTGTGGGTTTTTATATAATTATGTATACTTTTTGTCACATATCTATTATACTCAATTCCAGTACTTACATAAACACCTATGATATTAAATTCATTTAGGTACATGTAGGCTACCTGCTCTGCTTTCAAATGTTTACATCAATTACAATTGTGTTGCCATCGTAATCTTTGTCATAATAAACAATTACTATATAATTTAGGTGTCGATATCTATATAGGAGTTAATAATCACTTCTATTTATTTTTACTAGAGACATAAAACCATAAAACTTGGTAGTCTTTCACTACATTTCCCCCCCAAGTTTTATGGGTCCATTTTCGTATATTGTAATTTCTCCCCCGCATGTTTAGACCCCACACCACCACTTCCCCCAAATAAAAACAAACAAACAAAAGTTAGTAATATAAAGTACTTCGGTGAAGATGCGATTCGAAGCTATGTACATCAAGCTATATTTTCATAGTTATAAACACCCTCGCAAGTCTAACATAGTTTTCACCGTAAAGGATTATGGGTATTGCTAAGGTAAACCATCATGGCGTCCTCTTCGCAGAAAGCTCGCACCTTACAGACCTGAACTCCGAAAATGTATGACTTGTATTGTAAGTCAGTGCATACTCGAAATATAATGTTGTTGAAATAGTGGATTATGTCCAATTAGCAAATTAAGTATCACCCACTTACAATCCATTAAACCTATTTTGAAATCGATGAAAACTTGTCCATGTTGTGAGTTGTGTTAGCACTCGCGACACTCGAGTCTCGACCAGAAACAGGCCTCTAAACCAGTATACTAGTACTATTATCCTTACATTCTAATATGTCTACATACACACCTATCCGAACTCATAACTGTACACAACCCAATTAGATCTCTGAGATCCTCTGTCACACTTCAAAGAGTTACTCCAAGATGGTCTCCTAAATCGTTTGGTTTCCTCTCCATTTCTGTGGCTGTTTTGTAAAATGGAATACCTTGCCAACTAAACTTCCCCTTATTCTCTCTGCAGACTGTTTTAAATGAAGTCTAAAAACCTATCTGTTTCGCAAATTCTTTACCTCTTAAATTTTCCCTTTTGTATGCTTTTCATTCCTGTTTTTACCTCATGAATGCACTATCAGCGTACCTTTATGATGCAGAATTTAGCGCTATATTAATTCCCATATTAATTAATTATTTCTCAGTCCAGGGGTGCTATATATAAATGTCCGTAAATGTTATTGAATGTTCATATATTCTTCATTTAATACCATATTGAATGTATTAAGTAATGTGCTGTTTGTGTTATAACATTGACATTGTTGTATAATATCTTTGTAATTTTATTTATTTATTTGTTTTATTTTATTTTATAGATTCCTAAAATTAAAATGCAGTCATAGTGTTTGTTTATAACAGATATAGTAACTCACTACTGTTTAAGTCAATATGGAGTTTAAGACTATCAGTGCATAGCTAGGGGTATTTTAATGTGTAATCGCCAGTACTGTAACTGTACTATGTTTAAATTTTGTTTAAAAAATAAAGTTAGCTAGGAAATTGATGTGGTTGTGTCTGTGTACATGCGTATAGGCAGCCACGCGCCTGACTGCCGTATGAATATATATGACTTACAGTTCTACATAATTTTACCTATTGAAAAAGAGTCATTCTCACTGATATTTCTCATTGTTGCCATGTGCAATTATTTCTTGTACTTAAAATGCCCCAAATACAATGGTATGTTTTCAGATAGTTGATTTTTGGTGTGCTTTCCATGATGTCACGTGGCAACTCCAGAGGTAGTCTAAACGAGAGCCAGATCTCGGAGTCAACTGTTCTAAACCAAGATTTAGACAATATTGGCTTTCTGGACATAAATTTGCTATCTCGAGCACCCCAGCGCGCAAAGGTTGCAAGATTTGACATAGATTCTGCAACTTTTGGAAAGGATTGGGCTTCATACCCAACATCTATCAAGCCAGTTCGACTCAAACCCATAGCTGTAGAACTAAGGGAAAGACTCTATGATAAGCCAGAAAACTCCACTGTACTCATCAATGCTGGGTACCAACCACAGCAGCAATCAAAGCCAAGGAATGGGCCTGTGAGTATGAGTACTATTAACTATCAGGGCATTCATAGATTTCTGGGAGTGGGAGCTCACCAGGTATACCCACTAAAATTGGAGAGAAAAAAACACTCAAACATATATGTACCACTTAGAGTATGGCATTTGCAAACAAATTTGCTGTTTTAAAATTATTTACGCACCCATACTCCCACTGGTCACTGATATCCAACCCTGATGATCTGATATTTACAGATTTATTCCACTATTTCACTTTTAAAGATATATATCCATTTATTTAACTGTGATTCATGAAAGTACTATGTACATGTATTGTAATTTCTTACAAATCGTTAATTCTCAAATGTAATGTTGAATTTCATGAACATTACTTATAATTTTAATTTATTTTACTATTGTATGTAGCTTTTTCCTCGACCATCCTCTGGAAAGAAAGATCAGCATCCACTACCTGCGTTTAAAACTACGCTGTTCAAGAAAGATTACGATCAAAGACAGCAACAACTGAAGCAGAATGCAGGGAGACTAGTCACCTTGCCACCGATGTTTAACAAAATGTATGTTAACTTTCTGCATGTCCGAGTATGTGTATTAGTATTGAAATTTACCTTGACATTTTTACTATGTTATACGAGATAAGACATTCATTGATTGGTAAAATTATGATGCATTTTGACTTGCCATTAATGAAGCTAGCTCATTTTATTTTTTAGATTATATAGTTATCCTACACCTGAAATGGATCAGGGACATATTGTTTACTGTTGGTGACTGTCACTTCAATATCAAGGGGACATAACCACCTACGGCTACGTGTATGTAATATTTATTCAACATTTACATTTGGTTCTAGGATTCCAAGGACTGACCCCTTCCAAAGAGAGCCTGTGGTTGTGACTTCACAGATAAAAGATGTTAGAGTCGATCATGTTGATGAGCAGTCCAGTCTTAGTGGAACACAGAGTGGTAAATCTTGTTTTGTGAAGATTTTTTCCATGTATTTCTATTAATTTTCAACTTTTGTTATTATATCAACTAATAAAATATTATAGTCCATTTTAAAATCCATTTATTTTTACACTTTTGAACATTACCTTAAAATTAAGATGCCCCAAATGTTAAATTTGTGGATGTAATATGTCCTTGGAAAGAATTCAAGCTCAGAGCTGTGATCAAAACTTACCAGTCTTGGGTGTTTGACTTGGGCATGAATTCCAAACACTGCCTTCTAGTGTCCAAATGAGAATTCTTTAATAGCCTCTATTTAATTATCATTGTATCGTTTATTTTCAGTGACTATAAGTCCAATTGACATAGCAATCCATTCAGACTCTACTTCATTGGCCTCAAAACCCACCTCTGGCATTACACTTGACAAGGAAGACACGGATGTCCATGATGGTCAAGGTTTGGGTGGACAGTGTCCAGGGGTCCTTAGTGGGAGTGGGAGGAGTTGGAGCAGCATGGACATCAGAGAGCCACTGGTCAGTGTGAGAGAGCCACCGTCTAGTGCAGATGGCCGACCAGTAAGACGAGGCAGTGGTCACAGGATTGGCAGTGGACTGTCCAAGGAACGGAAGAGGCCATCATCAGCTCACAGCTTGGCCAGAACAGATCCAAGTATATGCCACAAGAGAAACAAATATGATGACAAAGGTTGGAATATATCAGAATATTATTAGTTACCAGCAAGTCAAGAAATTTCAGCTTGTAAAAACCTGTATGCTCCATAAATGACACTGGTAATGAATTTATCCCAAATCGTAATCGATCTACATACTTTTAAGAAACATAATTTGCAAATATCTAACGTTAGAGTCAAGGGCAGCTGCCATGATGTCACAATGATCATGATGTCACAAGTTTTGACAATGGCCGATGTAAACATTTCTTTGGTAGGCCTGAGGAACGTGGCATAACTTTGTAGGGATGACTGTATGGTAAGATATGTGATTTCATGCATGTTTTACCAGTATTTATAGAGAAGATTGTAATTGCATGCTGTATTCCTTGCTTTCAGTGCCAGACAATGACAGCGTCTTGGACATGGTGAAAAAGTTGAGGAAGAATCTCGGATGGACAACGGAGATCCCTGTGTATGGCACAGAGTGCAAGAAGAAACTCATGAAGATGATGGAAGCAAAACCTGATGAAAATGACGTATGTTACTGTCATGTACATCTCCACTCAATCAATATATTTTCAAATCTAGTAAAATTTATTAACTATAAATTCGGAGATAAAATAAGTTATTGCTATAATTTTCTCTGCTAAATGATGCCTTTAGTTTTCTTTACAATAGATTATTTTCATGTTATGACTATTATTTTCATGTTATGACATTGTTCTTTTCATGTTATGACATTATTATTGTAATTGATCTACATGAAACATTGGGTTTGTCTTTTTCAAGAATAAAATCATTGTGAAGGAAGATGATGGACAGTTTTACTACTGTTTGCCTGTCAACCGGCACAATCTCCGCGCTCAGTATGACCCGTACAACATTCAGATTGTGTCGGCAGATGAAGCCCGAGCACAGAAGATCTACTGGACTGTGTCCGCCTCCTTCATAACCATGGTAACGGTCATATGTCAACAGAAATAGCTTAACCTGTAGAAGTGCTTGTAGCATCTGACATTGCAAATTCATTGTTGTCTATTCATTATTATTATTTTCTAACTCGTAATTGTGTTGATTTATTTCTCAACACAGATCTCATTTAATTACTACTTGTATCATGTAATAAATATTGTGGCATATCCATAGTTGTTGTCAAGCACCAATTGCAGAGAAGTTTGTAATGTTTTCATCAACAGCGAAATCCAATTGACAGAATCCAGGATACTAGATGGATAGTAGATGGATTAATGTTTGATATGTTTTAGTGAAAACAGCACATAGGTTGAATATAGTACCTACGACACTGGCTGACTCTTGATGTTATATCTGTCTGTGTGTTTTCTTGTAGTGTGTCCAGGGAGAGAATGGTCAGGATACATCATCGTACACTCACTCACTGCTGTGGATGTGGGAGAGACGTATGTTTTACTTGATATTCCAACTACCAGTCTTTGTCAAGTTCAGGTAAGGCCAACTAACTACATTTCTTTGTTTTACATCATACTCAAAGACCTTTCAAGAATATATGAAGGCATGATCTGCTTTTAAAATTTGTTTTATTTAATTTTCGATTATTAAAATTACATATCTACAAACCTTTTTTATTATGATATTTATTGGATGGCTATAGAAGTTGCTGTTTGATTCAGAACTTGCATTTTCCTCAACAGATTGTGGAAGACATTCAAAGAATGGAGAAAAAATATCAGGCACAAAAAGAATTTGGAAAGCAAGTAAGTTGGACTCCTGGAACAGTTTTGTTTTTCATGGTCATTGACTCATACATGTATTTATGCATTAATCTAGTTGTACAAGTAGTGACAGATATTATTCATATTTTCAAGAGATTGACATAAAAAAAGATTATGATCACCCTGAATATACGATTTAAAAAAGAAATGCGAGGATCAATTTGGAGAAATGTGTGCACATATTAGTGGTGGATCCAACCAACCCCATTTAGCTGCCAAGTTAATTGGATATAGCTGTTTGCTAAGAGTAGTTTCTAAAACCTTCTTTAAAAATCCTTCATGTTGACAATTTCAGAAGCACACTGTGGAAGTCTCTGTTCATTTCCAACGAGGTTCTACAGGGGTGTCTGGTACACGTGCGCTACCTGTGTGAGGCGGCTAAGGGCATCCCTGGGCGGGAGACTGGATCCTCCAGTCACATCACACTGGTCCACCTGGACCACTCACGGACCCTGTCTCTACAGGAGTTCAAGGTGTGTCAACGGGACCAGGCTGTGAAGGCCCTGGAGCAGCTCGGTGCACTGAGGAGCAAGATCATCGAGATCGTCTGGGAGTCGTGTGCAGTCAGTTCACTGATTTTGTCATTATTAGACAGTTTTGCAGTTCATCCTCAGTTTTTTTTGTCAGATAAGCAGTCATGTGCAGTGAATCCACTGATTTTGTTGAAATATTACTTTGGCAATTTTAAGCAACAAATCACTTACTCACTCGCTAGATAGATAGATAGGCAGTGAATTTAGTTACATCCTGAACCTAATTCTTGAGTGATTAAGCAGTTACTTATTTATTAGGCATCTCTGATTGCCTGCTGTAGGAAGAAGGTTAAAAATTCATGTTTCTACTCGTCGCAAATGGGTGAAAGTATACCGCAGCGACGTTAAACTCCATAATCACTCACTCACCCTGTTTCTACCAACTCTATATTTATGGTATTGCTGCCTGACCGTCATCTCAGTAATCATATGCCAACATAAATTATCTGAAATAAACTGTAAAATATACACATTGTTTTCATTGTAAAGAAATACCATTATGTATTCATGTTCTATAGACAGTGGCGGAGATGGAAGGTATAACCCAGGGCATCAGACAGGACGGACTCAAGAAGGTCACCATCAGCGTCCCCAAACTGGAAGTGAAGTCTGGCCTCAAAAACAAGACGTCTACTGACAAGAAAAACCCAAAGAAAAGTAAGACCATTAGATAATAAAGACGAATGGTTTAGGCAACAGGAAAGTCCATCAGATTTCAAACAGAGTTAAATCTTTAAACAGCTCCACATATGTGGAGGGGTGGGATGCAATCACTGTCTGTATGCAGAGTTATCTTCCTTGGTTCATGTATACCAGCTATGCTAGCTTCCTCAGGATATTCCACCTACACCATGTGTTACTTTGCAGACAGCAAGAAACCTCTGTTTTCAGAGTTGTCGCTCTTGGTTCATGTACACCAGCTATTGTTTAAGGGTCACATTGATGATCATGTGTTTATGTAGCAGGCACCAAGAAGCCTCTGTACGCGGAGATTGCGGAGTGGAGGAAGATCCTAAACCGGCTGTCCTGCTTCCTGAGATCTGTGGACTATCTCCTGATGGACCTTCTTCGCCATCTCGTCATGGCGGCCTCACATGACATCCTGGACCTGTTTATGTCATCATTTGCTGTAGGAGTTGATGACGATCAGGTAGAACATGTTGCTCATCCGATATGTATTCTGAATGCTTGAACAATTATTGTTAAACAAGTATTATTAACAATAATTTAATTAAAACAGTTTTCCTGTCAATAGCATTTGAAGATACTATGTACACTTTTCAGGAATTGAAACGTATATTTTATCTGAAATAATGTGCCACCTTTTGTGATATACTTGACTAGTCTAGCAGAATTAAGTTTAAACATTTCCTTGGTATGGTTGCAGGAGTCGCAGTTTGGCAGTGATTCTGATAGGACAGAGAGCTCCTACAGGCCACCATACACACGCTACCAACCCAGGTACTGTACCAGTCACAAATATAGTAGAACAGGGAGAACACGTTTCTTGGGCATTGATACATCTATGTAAATTTTGTACCTGAAATATAATAGAAAATATGCTGAGAATGAAAGCATTTTGAATTATGATAAGACAAAAACGTTATATTCAAAGTTCATGATGGAATGTCAAATAACAAAAAAGATATATTTATACAGTGAACCCCTGACATAATGCCCTTCATTACATCGCGGATTCGGTTAAACTGCGCGGTTATTAGTTATTAGTATAAAATATTGGGCTGGCTGACATCCGTGGTAACAAAAAATGGGACTAGCTGAAATGTTGTTTATTCTGGAATTCGCTGCATAAGTACAACTACAAGAAATTTATTTTTCATAGCACAAACAATGTGAAAACTCCATGCAATAAAGACGTATTGAAGTATACTATAGGTATTACATACGTGTCAATCTAAAGAATTTCACTCGTATACAGTGATCAGCATCTATCAGAAGTAGCAGATGAAGGACTAGTTCCCTGCCAATGTTATATATATATATATATATATTTTTTTAAAATATAATTAATGATCATAGTAAATTGTAAATTTGCAATCGATTGATTGCATGATAGGATGGAACACTCATCAACTTGTCAAATGTCGTTACATCAAGATATACTTCTTATATACACTTCTGATCTCATCTAAGAAGAACTTTTCACATAATAAATTACATTATCTATACTTGATGTAAAGACTTTTTTCAAATTGATGAGTGCTCCATCCTATCATGCAATCAATGGATTGCAAATTTACAATTTACTATGATCATTAATTATATTAGTGTCTTTTACTCTCTCTCACTACTCTCAATGTGGGTTAAGAATTATGAGTATTTTTCTAGCTGCACGCCTCAACCTGTTCTGAAGGCTTCACAGTCGAAGATAATCAAAGAAGAGTACATCATACCAGAGTATGACTTTGATCAGCTGGAGGTGAAAAAGGTGTTGCCAGACATTGACCAAGTAAGTGTGGACACTGGACAGTTACAGGAAACTAACCGCGCAATCCTCGTAATTATAGTATATTAATATATATCATGCAGCGGTATAAATAAATGTACATTTCCAGATAGCCAGGAGCGCAATGTGTTCTGGAAACTAGCGTGTCCTCCTAAACATCCAAGAGCTCTTAATTTTTTTTATTCTTTATTTTTTAAAATTTTTATGTTTTAATAATAATATTTATATAAGAGTTTAAGTAATAGGATGCTACTACCTACAATAGTTAATATTAAATATTAATAATAATAATATTTATTGAAAATCAAGAAATGAAGTTGCGTGCCCGACAGTGGTTTTAAATGTCATTGGCTCACAGACAGGCATTCACTCTACCCCTGCCATGTATATTAATAAATTAAAGATTTTTGTTATCTCCTCTTTTCTTTAGTATACTTAGCCAGTCATCTCAATGTGCATTGACTATGTCTCCCAGGTCTGCGTCGAGATGTAAGTCGGTGGGAATGCACATTGAGATGACTGGCTAAGTTTACGAAAGGAAAACCAAACTTATTCTTGAGTCTACAGGAAGTGTCACTATTATGTTCTGTACTCTTTCTCCTTCATTTCTTACATGGTACAAACAAATTTTTTATTCATATTTTGATAAAAGATTTATGCAATATTTGACATAGTAATTTTTGTCTGTAAAAGTAACAACATTTAATGTCATGGTCTTCCAGATGTGCTAAACTAGCTGCTAGTGAAGAGTAAGATATTGTCATATTGTCATGTCATGTCACTAGTCATTTGTCATGGTCACATACATCACATTAAGTTCAGAACTATTCAATTTTGCATGACATGAAATGCATGCTGACAGCTGCAATGTACACCTATCACAGAAGTTCTCACTCAATAGTTTTTCTCTTATTATTATTTAGTAGTAGTAATTTCTTCATGTACATCATGATTCTTTTGTTGTTGTTGCTATGGTGTATTCCATTTAATTTGTTTTAAGTCTACAGAATTTCAACTAGGGAAAGAACATGCTGTATGTATTTGAAATTGATTAGTATTAAGTTGTAATTATTTGTAAGTGATAATTATTGTAAAGAATCACATACATAGAAATAGGGTTTGAAATTAATATGAGTTATGGCAAGTCAATGAGTAATGTAAAGCCACACATGGTGAGAATACAGCAACAACCAGTTTCTACAAGTCATTACTCAACAGACAAAGCATACGCTATTTCCAATGGTATTAGCAGGAATTCCCATCGCATGTAACATATTGATTAGCTGTCTCCCTGCTGTTGGAACAGGAAAGGTTAACGAACTATATGATTATATAACTATACTAAATGTCTAGACTGTGTCTTAGACACAGGGTAGTGACCTGTGACATGATATTGGTGTTATTACCCTGATATGAACCCGCTCTGTTTGTTCCACGTCGCTGTGACTACAGACTCCTGGATGTGTGCAAGTCCTAGTTTACACGCAGGCCATATATGTATGAGGGGGTTGTGTCATATTATCAAGTGTTTGATTGTCTAGCAAGTTTCACATTTATCTTTCTCACATTGGCAAGTTTCACATTTATCTTTCTCACATTGGCAAGTTTCACATTTATCTTTCTCACATTTCAATTGCTGAGACCATTGAATATCAGATATTTGAAAATATTTCTTTCGTTTATTTTACATCAAATTTTTCTAGCCAAGATTTTCTAGTCACTTGTCTGACTGGTAAGTGCTATTATAAAGTATATTGTGATATTATATCTATATTTCTTTATTAAATAATGACTATAATGACTTGCATTTAATCCATAATATGCACAATTACAAACTAGTCTTAATATGTCATTCAAATAATTATTGTACCCATCAAGAAACTGCTTGTATATAAAATATGACCTACTATATTTCCTCCAGCTTTGTCAACCCTCTGTGGGTGTTATGATACCTTGAAGTATGTTGTGGCCATATTTTCAGATTATCACATTAATGTTCAGTATGACCTGTACCTGTAATAGTAACTTACTATATTAATCTGTCTGTCTGTGTGTCCCAGGTATTAATTTGTCTGTGTGTCCCAGGTATTAATTTGTCTGTGTGTCCCAGGCATTAATCTGTCTGTCTGTGTGTCCCAGGCATTAATCTGTCTGTCTGTGTGTCCCAGGTATTAATCTGTCTGTGTGTCCCAGGTATTAATCTGTCTGTCTGTGTGTCCCAGGCATTAATCTGACTGTCTGTGTGTCCCAGGTATTAATCTGTCTGTGTGTCCCAGGTATTAATCTATATGTCTGTGTGTCCCAGGTATTAATCTATCTGTCTGTGTGTCCCAGGTATAAATCTGTCTGTCTGTGTGTCCCAGGTATTAGTCTGTCTGTGTGTCCCAGGTATTAATCTGTTTGTCTGTGTGTCCCAGGTATGAATCTGTCTGTGTGTCCCAGGTATTAATCTGTCTGTCTGTGTGTCCCAGGTATTACTCTGTCTGTCTGTCTGTGTGTCCCAGGTATTAATCTGTCTGTGTGTCCAAGGTATTAATCTATCTGTCTGAGTCCCAGGTATTAATCTATCTGTCTGTGTGTCCCAGGTATTAGTCTGTCTGTGTGTCCCAGGTATTAATCTATCTGTCTGTGTGTGGCAGGTATTAATCCGTCTGTGTGTGGCAGGTATTAATCCGTCTGTCTGTGTGTCCCAGGTATTAATCTGTCTGTCTGTGTGTCCCAGGTATTGGTCTGTCTGTGTGTCACATGTATTAATTTGTCTGTCTGTGTGTCCCAGGTATTAATCTGTCTGTGTGTCCCAGGTATTAATCTATCTGTCTGTGTGTCCCAGGTATTAATCTATCTGTCTGTGTGTCCAAGGTATTAGTCTGTCTGTGTGTCACAGGTATTAATCTATCTGTCTGTCTGTCCCACATATTAATCCGTCTGTGTGTGGCAGGTATTAATCTGTCTGTCTGTGTGTCCCAGATATTAATCTGTCTGTCTGTGTGTCCCAGGTATTAATCTGTCTGTCTGTGTGTGGCAGGTATTAATCTGTCTGTCTGTGTGTCCCAGGTATTAATCTGTCTGTCTGTGTGTCCCAGGTATTAATCTGTCTGTCTATGTGTCCCAGGTATTAATCTGTCTGTGTGTGGCAGGTTCTAGAGGAGTTGAAGCACAAGGAGGTGGTGGAGGAGATTGTTAATCCTGTGTTCCACGTATCTCTGGTCCTCAACGTACCCAAGCCGTCCATCATGCACCTGCCGAAACAGATGTCCTTGCACCACAGACGGATGTCCACCAAGCCCGAACAGAAGAAGAAAACTGTCAAATTTCCTGAAGAAGAACCCATTTCAGGTATACAGTGTAATACTGCTTTAATTTTGAGATAATCTGATGTGATTTTTAGATATCTTTTAGTGAATTTCAGTTTATCTGATATGCAGTTTGACATAGTACACAACAAATTTACATTTACTGATATAGATTTGTATATATGTGGGTAGTAGCACAGTGGTGCATTGTTGGTCTTTGGAGTCGGAGGTACCGTTCAAACCCACCCTGTCACCCGTCATCAATGTTCGCAAAAGATACTTTTTCCGACAATTTTGTCGTGTATGGGTGAAATATTCCCGCTGCGATGAAAGCACTAATTCAATCAAACCAACACAATCAGGATAGGATGTGCTGTTTGTTCTGCCAATACCTGTAGGTGACATCAGTACCAAGTGTAAAGCAATCTTGAATGCAGATCTAAACCTGAATTGTGTATGTACTTGTGTGTGTTGTGTACAGAGACTATCAGACTTCAGTGAGCTGTATGTACTTGTGTGTGTTGTGTACAGAAACTGACAGACTTCAGTGAGGTGTATGCACTTTTGTGTGTTGTGTACAGAGACTGACAGACTTCAGTGTTGTGTATGTACTTGTGTGTGTTGTGTACAGAGACTGACAGACTTCAGTGAGATGTATGTACTTGTGTGTGTTGTGTACAGAGACTGACAGACTTCAGTGAGGTGTATGTACTTGTGTGTGTTGTGTACAGAGACTGACAGACTTCAGTGAGGTGTATGTACTTGTGTTTGTTGTGTACAGAAACTGACAGACTTCAGTGTTGTGTATGTACTTGTGTGTGTTGTGTACAGAGACTGACAGACTTCGGTGAGGTGTATGTACTTGTGTGTGTTGTGTACAGAGACTGACAGACTTCAGTGTTGTGTATGTACTTGTGTATGTTGTGTACAGAGACTGACAGACTTCAGTGAGGTGTATGTACTTGTGTTTGTTGTGTACAGAGACTGACAGACTTCAGTGTTGTGTATGTACTTGTTTATGTTGTGTACAGAGACTGACACACTTCAGTGTTGTGTATGTCCTTGTGTGTGTTTTGTACAGAGACTGACAGACTTCAGTGTTGTGTATGTACTTGTGTGTGTGTTGTGTACAGAGACTGACAGACTTCAGTGTTGTGTATGTACTTGAGTGTGTTGTGTACAGATACTGACAGACTTCAGTGAGGTGTATGTACTTGTGTGTGTTGTGTACAGAGACTGACACGGATTACGGCAGCGAGATCGATGATGATGAGCAGTGGTCCGATGAGGAGGACGAGGATCAAAGCAGGAACAGATTCGCGTATGACGAGCTCATGTTAGTACATCATGCTCTCATTTTTAACTTTAACGTGTCATCATTGTACCTATAAATGCCAGCAATATGCTTCGAGACAGTAGCCATGGACTGTGCAGTCGAAAGAAACATGAACATACAAGCATCACTCGAATCACACTACCTACATCTTCTAAAATGGACGAAATAAGAAAATTAGACCGAATACATTGTGTGCATATATTTCATGTTTCTATTATTCATCAAACTATTTATGAGCTTGTATTGTCTTTATTCATTCTGTACTACATTAACAGCTCATGGCTTCATATGTATTAAAGGGACACAATTCTTGGTAAACTCTGAGTAAACCAGCACTGTAAAACCTGCAAAATATCTTGGTCCCATCATGTTTTTAAAGTCATTAGTTTTAGTGATATATTATCTATCTAATTTTCAATGAAACTAGTGATCACCAGTTCTGTTTTTGAGAATTCAATAACTACTTTGTGGTACATCTATTGTACTTGGAGCTGTTTTGAGTGAGATCTATGTGATGCCCATATTAGGCAGTGGTGATGAGAAATAAACTCATTCATTCAGGAGCAGTACCACAAAGATAAAGACCATGTCCTCGTACGTCAGCCTCTCCCCTTCAGAACATGACTTCAAGACGAGTCTGGCCGACATTATTACTGGATTAGAAAATACTGTTGGTAAGAATTAGTAATGTGCTATTGATGCAATCTATCATTTATTTGGTTATTTCTTGAACTTCATCCATCCATTCATTTATTTATCCAAACATTAATCTATCCATCAATTCATTTATTTATCCATCCATTGATCCATCCATCCATCCATTCACTCCCTCAGTACAAGTAGTCCCGATGTTGCGAGAACCCAAGCTGGCCGTGTTCTACTCACCACCGAAGCAAGACCTGCGACTCAAGTTTGACGAGGAGGAGGAGGAAGCCAGGAGGGAGATGCAGATGCCCTGGCCTGACCTTGACCTTTTGCTGCGGGATGACCCCGAGTATCGCACCCTCCTCAGAGACATCTCCTCCTATATGAACACAGAACTGGATCAGATCAAGCAGTTTGCCACAGTAAGAAGCTTGTCAGTGTTGTAGTCTACCATGGAGAGATGGTCTGGGCGCACTTTCACAAAGCTCTGGTATCCACAATGAGAGCGACTTACTTGTACATGTACATGTAGGTAGTGATGGAGACCACTTACAGGAGGGCGATGGCCTCGTACTGGATATTGGAGCTTCATGAAAGGGTGCCCTGATATTAAAAACAGCTTTCTGGAGAGAATCATAAATGCCCAATAGATGAACGATTGTGAATTTGTACATTTGCTGAATGTGGTTCTCTTTTTAGCATTTGGACATTCATATTGAAATGAAATGTCAAAAACAGTACACATAGCAAAGATATTCTGTCTTACTACTTTCTTTTGAAATCATGTCAGTCCGTTGGTCCCAGAGCCACAAATTCACCGAAGAACAGGGAGTGTTTTGTTATTGCTGGTCCTTTGGGATGGGAGCTTTTCCAACCAGTTTTATAACCTTATTACGGGAGTTTTGGTGAAGGACCAGGAGGTTTCAAAGCTCCTTCTGACTAGCAGGTATTTTTGAGATTTTGCCAACACTGCTTGCCTAGATACATATGTTCTAGACTTGTAGTCCTACTATAAGTAAGGAGTTTTGTTGTGTTACAGAACTACGACCAGTTCTGTACGATGGTTGACGAGTCACGGGGGATGGATGTGGAGGAGTCGATGGCCAAGAGGAACTGGTCAACAGAAGAGTTCAACCATGTCCTCGCCACACATTCAGAGATGGTCAGTCAGGATTATGTTGCAAATCTTTAACAGTCTACGTAGTGCAAATACAGTGTCCAAAATCAACTGTTAGAAATTTCGATAGCGAAGATTTCACTTATTACTGGGAAATAGACGAGATCGTCTGGCTGACATTGCAATGAAGTAATTCTAATTTTGCATTGTTTTAACTGAAATATTTGCAGATAGATTTACACAACAGTTGCAGGGCTGGAACCTGTACAATACAGAATCAATAACTGTTATTTATGTTCTATTTTTCCTACATAATCAGATGGTGAAGATGGAGCACATGACGAAACAGAGCCGCATCTCGATGATCCAGGTGTCGGCCATGGACTTCTATGCTGCCAGTATCCCTTTCCCAAAGAAGATCATTGATTTCTTGCACAACAGGCTGCCTATCACAGCCAACAACAGGAACGAGGATCTATTGAAGATTATCAAGGTAGGACATGGAGTAGCTCAGGTGCACTTCGACATAAGCTTGTACACAAAGCTGAGTCTTCTCAACACCATGTCTCAGGTAGTGTGACAGAAATCTGGGGCTTTTGTGGTCAATTTTGTATTTGGTTCTATTACCCTGTCGGGTATGTAACATCACTGATTTGTCGGCGATATTTTCAGGGAGCTTCAAATAGACTAGACAAACCACTGGTTTCAGTAGAAGAATTTGTCGACCATCTCAACTTCCTGGGGAGGATGTCCAATGAAATTGCAGCTCTGGATAAAGAGTTTATCATCGTCAACAAGCTCTTTGCAATCGCCAAGGACTACAATGTTGCTATTGAGCCTGAAGACCTGGCGCTGTATCAGACACTTGGTCCCAGTTTTCTGCATCTGAAGGTACATCAAGTCTTCTAATTATAATCAATATCTATGTCTTATTAAAGAATACATTATTTTAGCTATTATTAGCTCAAGTTACCCAGCTATTATTATTTAATTGTTATAATTGATTAATGTGGCAATTTTTTTTTTAGCTATTTGCAGAATTTCTGTGAAATCTTCAACTAAGTATGAAATATCTCACATTTCATTTGATTTAAAAAAGTTTAAATCATCTTGAAAATATATTTTAGTGAATCCTTTTTTTTCTTTGTTAAAATTAACTACAAAGAACATGTTAAACATGAATATACATTAATAGGAAATTTAGTATATATCCTTGTCCACACATTTCCCAAAAGTGCATTTGAGCAGTTCTGGATATTTGCGCTATGTTAATGTGTATAATAATAATAAAAATAATAATAATTTATTTATTATTTTCCTAGTCCACCATTCTATACTGTGAAGCCAAGAAGGATGACAACATCAGAAAGTTCACCTCTGACCTGGACTCACTCATCATCAAGATCCAGTCCAAGCTGATGGACCTGAAGGTCAGAGTGCGTGACCCCGAGCTGCTGAACTCTGACACGATGGCAGTGACGGCACTAGAGACGATTCGCTTCCTTCAGGACGAGGTGCAGACACTGAGTGGCAGGGCCCGCAGTTACGCCAGCTACCAGGAGCGCTTTGGCAGCTCACTCTCGCACGCCAAGAAGGGGTACTACTCCGAGTGAGTAGATCCACTGTACAATCTCATCTTTAGACTGACCGTACAATCTCATCTGTGGACTGACTGTACAATCTCATATTTACACAGACTACAATCTCATATCCATAGAACAATCTCATCTTTTCACTAACTATACAGTCTCATATTTACAGCTATTCATCTTGCTATATATCATATGCATAGTTTTAACTACCTTTTTTTGCATGTTTTTCATGCTTCTTCATTTTTAAAATGCATATAGTAAAATAATTAAATGTTTAATCATCGCAAATAGGTGAAAGATTCCCGCAGCGACGTTAAACTCCATAATCACTCACTCACTCATATTTACAGAACCGTCTCATCTTGCATACAAAACAATCTCATCTTGAGTAGACCAATATGACAGTCTTTACCACGACACCCGTCAGTCAGTCCACAGTTACACATCGTGGTTCTAATTTCTGTGATCTGACAGAGAGTTCCTGTTGATGGACAAGAAGCCGGATGAGAGCGCTACCGGCATACAGGCTGACCTGTCTGAGGTGGAGCGAGATCTCACGCTGAGACGGTTGCTATGGCAATCCCTGGAGGAGTGGACCAAGCTGCACCAGGAGTGGACGGCCACTTCCTTCGACTCCATCCATGTGGAATCTCTGCAGAAGAATGTAAACAAATTCACACAGACTGTCTTCATGCTGGAGAAAGGTGAGATCAGAGATGATAATATACAGACTTGTGAGGCTGATTGTAATAACTGCAACTGAAAGAATCTTGAAAGCACCTCTAAACCCCAATTCAAAAAATAAAAAATAAAAAATATAGAACGGGTTCCATAAACACATCGTTTGAACTGCATACCGACTGCCTACTTAAACCTGCCACTCACAAGTGAGAGCAGTCATAGTCAGGGTGTGTAGATAACCAGCATGTTCCTGTTATTGCCCTGATGCTGACGCCTTCCTCACTGCTGCCAGGTCTTCCTCACAATGAGATCTTGCCGCGACTCAAGGAGAAGGTGATGGACTTCAAGCAGGGTATGACCGTGATCACCAGTCTCAGGAACCCGTCTCTTCGTGCCAGACACTGGGAGATCATCCAGAAGATTATCAACAAAGTCATCGTCAGGGACAAGTCCTTCACCCTCGGCAACCTTGTGGACATGAATGTACGTCCACGTTTAGATTTCTCAGCAGGTCTCGATATTAAGAAAAAAATTGCATACGATTTCATGCTCAAGCTCAAATATTATATGGAAACTTGTGAATAAAACCTTGAGTTGAGCATGATTTTGTAATAACAATTTTTTTTTCTCATAATCTCTTATTTATACCTTTTATTCTAATAAATATGTAATGCACTATATATAAATCAATATATCAATGACTTTACATATAAAACAGTATCTGGAGATTTCAATTAAGTATATTCTGATTTACATGCTGAATTTCTGTCTTCTGTCATGATTTAGATCTTCAAGCATAAAGAGCAGATTCAGGACATCTCTACAACAGCCAGCAACGAGGCCACACTAGAGGTCATGCTGCAGAAGGTAAACAATCTGTTGACATGGAAACAAAGGTCAATATTAGAAAGACCAATAGTGAAAGATCATTCACTTGGTTACTAATCAGAATGGTCCTTTGGGGGATATGGCCCCTCTCCCCAATAATTTGGGTACCCGAGATAAGCTGCTGTTTCCAATACACATTCTACACATTCTACGGTATACATACTGGCCCCCGTCAATTATAGCGAGCTTGTGATGCCCCAGTAGTGTGCCATGGTGTGTAGCATCTCGCATCCCATTGTTTTTTTTCTCCATCTGTGCCTATGTGTAATTGTATATGCTGTCTCTCATGTCAGTATTTTCTCCATCAGATTATCGACCTATGGCAGAGCACAGATTTCCGACTGATGCCGCACGTCGGCCGAGACACCATCATCATCGCCGGCGCCGATGAAATCATGGCTCAGCTGGAGGAGAGTCAGGTTACCATAGGAACAATCCGAGGATCTCGATATGTCGGACCAATCAAGGTACGTCTCACTCAGAAATGGAAGTGCAGGGTTCTTGGAAGAAAGGTTCTGCAATTTAAAGCAAACATGAAAGGTTATGGAAAAGTTATAGAATTTCATAAGCAATCAATATGTAACAGATACTGCAGAAGGCATAACATCTACACTGAGTCTTGTGTAAGATGTTGAAATCGACACACACTGCACTAAGTAGTTCCAACTGTGTAATATACTTTGAATATTGCATAGTATCTCCCACCATGTATGTTGCATAAAACAATATCCATTGTTCTCGATGTGAGTGAACCATTTTTACCACTGAAATTGAGTGGGGAAGAGATTACTTGAGGTACAAAAGCCATAATACGTATGCTAAGTGAACATACTTTGCATTTATTGCTCCAATTCGGTCAATTCGCACTGCGACGTAAAGCACTAATTCATTCATTCCTTGAACACTGGTGGTGTAGGCTCAGGTGGAAGAGTGGGAGAGGAAGCTGCAGGTGTTCTCCAGGACTCTGGACGAGTGGCTGACCTGTCAGAGGAACTGGCTTTACCTGGAACAGATCTTCAGCACTCCGGACATCCAGAGGTGAGAGTCATGGCCAACACTGCACACTGTCTTCCTCTGTGTATTCTTTGTACTAGTCCTCTTTTCTATGCGTGCTATGTATACTTAATGGTTGTCCTTGCAGACAGTTGTATACCTATTGCTTCTGTTTGTATGTGTAACAGAGGACCGAGGTGCTGGATTGTGATTCCAACGCTCTACCGACTGAGCCAATGGGGTAACCCCGCTGGCCGAGACCAGTAGGAGCATAATATATCACACCAAGCTAAATATGCAATACATATAGGTTGTTGCCTGTGTATGCTAGCTATATGCTAGCCATACCTATTTGTCTTACCTGTTTATGCTAGCTATATGCTAGCTATACATATTGCTACTTGCCTGTGTATGCTAGCTATACCTATTGTTTTTATCTTTCCAGGCAGCTCCCTAATGAGTTCAAACTGTTCTCTGATGTGGACAAAGCTTGGAAGGACATCATGAGACGGGTAGAGGACCGTCCTAATGCCCTCAAGTCGGCCATATCTCCAGGAACCCTGGAGACCTTGCAGTCAGCCAATGCCAATCTGGAGAGGATTCAGAAGTGTCTGGAGGTACGCTGGTTCTGTTTGAATGTCCAAATGTGCCACGTCCATTAATACAATGCAGATGGAGTAACAGAAGTATTTAATTTCAAGCATGGACATTATTATTGTTTTTACTTGGCAGGACTACCTTGAGACAAAGAGACTGGTGTTTCCAAGGTTCTACTTTCTCAGCAATGACGAACTCCTGGACATTCTGGCTCAGTCCAAAGACCCCAATGCTGTGCAGGTATGTTGTGTAGAACATACTCTAGTAGTATGTTGTGTAGAACATACTCTAGTAGTATGTTGTGTAGAATGTACTCTAGTAATATTTTGTGTAGAATGTACTCTAGTAATATTTTGTGTAGAATGTACTCACTATGCTGGAGTGGGCACAATGGCCCAATAGTATTATGTCGACCTTCAAGCCTAAACATCTTCCTGACGGCGTCGTGAGTGGAGAATATTGTGATGCAATGTCTGTCTGTTCTGTGTAGTTATTACATTAGCATATTTTGTTTTGTCTGTGTTGCATATGGCTTAACCATTCCCACAGCAATGTAAATCATTAAATCAATCAATGTTTGTCTGTACCAGTCTTGGTCTTGGTCTTGGTCTTGGTCTTGGTCTTGGTCTTGGTCTTGGTCTTGGTCTTAGTCTTTCCACTGTTATTGTTCACAGCCTCATCTTGGCAAGTGTTTTGGCAACATAAAACTCTTGGACATCCGACAACTGCCAAGACAGCCACCGACTGTCAAGAGAATCACATCCTGGGAAGGCGAGGTTATTACAATGCCAAGGTAATACTTTGATTGAAAACTAATTCTGCACAATTTCCTTTTTAATATACACTTCATGTGGTGAGTGAAGTGACATGCTGGGTCTATAAATATGGAATAGACTACTGCCCCACTGCATGCGTGTACACGCTGACCTGGAATGGGAGTGGTATGTAGTCTGGCAGGTAATGTTACAAACCCCTGTTTGGTACCCATACTCAAAAACTATTCAATGCAGGTCACTAAAATTTGGTACAGTGTGAGGAAATGCATGTACCCTACCAATTCCAAAATTACAACTTTGTAGATTGCCGAATAATAATGCTGTCTATTTAACATATTTCTATTTCACTTCATACTTTTGTTAAGTATGTGGAGGTGTGCTGTTCTATCATGTAATAGTGATTTACATATTCGAACACTGGTACCAAACAGGCGTTTGTAACATTACCTGCCAGACTATAGAGAAGTACATAAATTATACGCTGTATATTTGGTTGTCCAGGAATGTTCGTGCACGTGGCCCCGTGGAGCAATGGCTGGGAACCGTGGAAACAGGAATGTTTGAAACTGTCAAGAAGTGAGTGGCCTTCTAACTCTGATAATCTGATACGTTTGCTATGTCTTACGTCATCCTGCATTTGAAAAATTGATATTACTATTTTATGTTATTGAACATTAGATTGATTGCAAAGTCATGGAATATTGCTCAATATGAATTATGTTTTTAGTTCAAATTCATCTTTTTTTTAATTATTGGTGGATAGTGGTGAGATTTGTGTGTACTGTAATTGCCTAATAGTTTAAACCCTCTAATAGTTTGAACACATAAATTAATCGCAGAAAGAAAAAAAAAATCTGACCTGAAAATACAAACATAACCAATTTTATTAAATCATCATTTTATAATTATTCGAACACAATAATTTTTTCAAAATAATTAAAAAGATTATTTATTTATTTTACAAAATTCTTCATGTATTTACCATTTCATTTACAACCATATTTTGTTCTTTAATTTGGTTGTCTTTAATTATATGAAGATCATTTTTAGTATTCATATATTTCTAATAAATCGAACAGCTACAAATTTAATGATATTCTACTGTTCAAGTTATTAGAGTAATTACGGTCTTTGTATTACAGACACCTGAAGCTGGGGATGGCAGACTGGGTTGGTATTGAGCCCCAGGAGTGGGTGCTGAAACATCCTGGCCAGGTGGTCCTCACTGTGGTATGTCAATGTCCTGTACTGACAGCACTGCATTGAAGCCACTTGATACTCCAAGGGCAGAGCAATTTACCATCCTCTATATCTATGATGTCTACTGTCTGATACACACTATCCTCTAGATTATTGTCTATATCTATTATGTCTACTGACACACATTATCCTCTATCTATGATGTCTACTGTCTAACACAAACCATCCTCTAGATTATTGTCTATATCTATTATGTCTACTGCCACACATTATCCTCTATATCTATGAAGTCTACTAACACACACTATCCTCTAGATTATTGTCTATATCTATTATGTCTACTGACACACATAATCCTCTATATCTATGATGCCTACTGTCTGACATGCACTATCCTCTAGATTAGTGTATATATCTATTATGTCTACTGACACACATTATCCTCTATATCTATGATGTCTACTAACACACACACTATCCTCTAGATTATTGTCTATGTCTATTTTGTCTACTGACACACATTATCCTCTATATCTATGATGTCTACGATCTAACACACACTATCCTCTCGATTATTGTCTATATGGATGATGCCTACTTCTCTATATTATTGTTTTGTTTCCAGACTCAGATCATGTTCAACAAGCAGATGTCGCGATGCTTCGACCAAGAGGACGTCAACTCTGGCCTGGTGGAGACTAGGGACGGCATGGTGGGGTCACTCAGCCAGCTGGCCGAACTCGTGCTGACCAATCTGTCTTACCACCAGAGAAACAGCATGGAGGCCCTGCTAACCATCACCGTCCACAACAGAGACATCATCAACAACATCATCAACAACATGGTTGTCAGGAGGGATGACTTTGAATGGAAGAGGTACTTGTAGAATATAGACAAGAGCATAGACGCAAGGGTGTCACTATCAATTGTTGTACTTTTATCGTTTATCGTTGTGGAAAAAGCTTGTCTATTTTTATATTAACCCTCTCCATGCTGAAGGCAACTGAAGATGCCCTAAAGGGCTGTATCTGTGCCTAATCCAGCAGGGAGAGAGTTAATGTAGATCCAATAATGGGAAAATGTGTGTCAGTAGACATAATAGATATAGACAATAATCTAGAGGATAGTGTATGTCAGACAGTAGACATAGATATAGAGGATGTTTATATCAATATGTAGATCCAGTATCAGTATTTAGAACTGCTGAAGCCAATGACAGTTACCACATACATATTGGTGCTTATCACTGATCTACCAGGGAATCTATGAATGACGGACATACAGGTTGCAGCTGCATACCTCCTGACTTTTCATTCAGACTTTGTTGTTTAATCTATTTTTATATTAACGGACATCATGTTTTCATAATTGTTTTATTAATCTATTTGTAGACAGCTGAGGTATGAGTGGGATGAGCAGACCAACAACTGCCAGGTGCTGCAGTCTAACGCAGCGTTCCAGTATGGCTACGAGTACCTGGGCTGCTCCTCACGACTGGTCATCACTCCACTCACTGACCGGTGCTACCTGACACTGACTGGCGCACTGCACCTGCATCTGGGGGGATCTCCGGCCGGACCAGCGGGCACCGGCAAAACTGAGACCGTCAAGGACCTCGCGAAGGTAAGAAATTACCAATGACTTCATATTCATTCAAATACTATCCTCCTAATAACTGCATATCACAGCGAGGGTCTAATAATAGAATATAGTCCATTTGTCGCCCCATTGGCTCTAATGGTAGACCTATGAATTGTGTATAGTATAAGATGTTTTGGTGGATTTATGCTCACATGGGTTCACTGATAAAATCCAGTTGGGTTATTAGTCTGATAACTTTAGCCAAATTTTTATATGCAAATTAGTGGAACCATTATCGAAAAACCTAATTTATTCAATATCACCGAAAGTATCCATGGCAATGTCACACAAATAGTGTCTATACCCATGTTTTCATGGTCACTGATTACGATATGGTTTCAAACTATATTTCCAACCAATCAAGATGGAGGAAAATATTCAACCACACTTTCTAACCAGTTTGAGGAAACGTCAATATTATGTGAAAATAATGAATAAATAATAATTAGCAAAAGTATTTTCATTAGTAATATATTCATCTATGGTTATTCTGATTTCTTTTCAGCAAATTACATGTTCTATGATGTTCATATTTTGTGAATCCAATTAATTCCAAAATTCTTCATATTCAACTTTATGTTCTCTGCATTTTCAGGCTATGGGAAAACAGTGTGTTGTGTTCAACTGCTCTGAGGGGCTGGAATATAAGGTATACCATTTGTAATAGTCCAGTCTAAAATGTTATTTATTGATAATATTGATGTTTATTAACAAATACTACTGCTAATAATAAAAATAAATAAATTAAACAAAATAAACATTTTTAAATGACAATGCATGTGACCAGTGCCACTACAAGTGCAATATTTCCATTATTATTTTTCACTACGACATATTTTCTTCTGTGCTGATGACTTGATCACTTGACACTTGGTTGTCATTTTATCTTGTCGTGTTCAGATGCTGGGCAAGTTCTTCTCAGGGCTGTCTCAGTCTGGGAGTTGGTGTTGTTTTGACGAGTTTAACCGTATCGACGTGGAAGTTCTGTCGGTGGTGGCTCAGCAGATTCTCACGATCAAGACGGCCAAGGACTCGCAGTCACTGAGATTCATGTTCGAGGGACGCGACATCAAACTCAACATGACCTGCGGATATTTCATCACCATGAATCCTACGTAGGTTTTGCACTTTACTTTAATTTAATTACACAGATTATTTACCTTTAAAAATTTTTTTACAACCATGTTCCATTCCACAGAATGATCATAGTGCTATGAGAATTGTAACTCTAATACCCACATATCAATTTATGACTTGATAATTCTATGTCCACTGTTTTGCGAGATTAAACACTATTAACTTCTTCTTATTGTATACAAGCTTTCTTATTATCTTTTAAATCTGTTATATTTCAACATGATCAAATTTGTTGTGATAATTTGATGTCAGTAATGAACTTAAAAGCAGTATATATAATTGATTCGTTGATTGGTTGTTTTACATCGCTGTGGGAATATTTCACCCATATGCAATGAAATGAGAATTATACAAGCCTTTGATTGACTAGATGAGGGCCACATGTTATTCAATAATTCCAAAGTATTCACAGGCTTCAGTTTCATTTGCAGACATGCCTTGGAAACAATCAGCCTTGCCACATTTTATTTATCTGATATGAGGTTTTTACCTTGCTCCTTCAATTGGGGATAATGTGTTAATACATTTGGTTACATATCAAAATAACAACATTGTAATTGTGCTACATTTATTGGGAGCGCAAATATTGGGCTTTAATTTATTTGAGGTCATTGACACCTCAATGATGATAAAATGTGGTTCTATTCATGCATTCATGGACACCAGTTACATTATTATTCTGCTTTCTAATATTCTGGCAATGACTAGCATCGTGTCCTATCTGTTGGGTTTAAATGGACTTAATCTGTGTGTCACATATATATGTGACAGTCAATGTCTAAAATCAGGCAATGTGTCAAATGTATTAAATTTTCAGTGAATTTCAATTCATTCAAGCAATGTT
>JAUTBT010004969.1:0-26932 GCA_032361225.1 Lepetodrilus schrolli
CAAGAATTGGGTCAAACGATATCTACTGCTGTAGATATCGTTTGTTATTTGAAAGCGATATCTACTGCGAAAAGACAATGGTGATAAAAGAAGCTTCTACTGTTCTCGGCCAGTGGGGTTACCCCTTTGGCTCAATTGGTAGAGCATTGGACTCATAATCTAGCAACTCAGGTTCAAATCCCAGGATTGGCATGGTCTTCAGTCATTTATGTATTAAATGTAGTATTATTTTGTGGACCTCAATTTGGTCTGGTGATGGAGAGTGGTGGACCAGGAGTTTTCTGTTATTGCTGGTCCTTCGGGCCAGAAGCTTTTCCGACCAGCATAATAACCTTATCACAGTTGTTTTGTTAAAGGGCCAGGAGCTTTCATCAGGCAATTTTGAGATTTTGTGATGGGAATAAACTATTTAATGTATTTATGTATGCCTGCCTGCAGGGGGGACTGCTGGTGTCATGTGTTCATGGAGCCAATGCCCCGGGTCTGCTGAGAACCATCACAGAACAGCTGGCTATGGAACACAAGGTGCAGGATGGAAATGCAGAGAGAAAGGAGGTAATTAAGGACTGTTGCTTTTGTAACAGGTGGAGCCGGACGGGGCTGGCGGTAGTTCAACATTAGGATCAGAGCCAAAGGCCCTGGGTTCAAATCCCATCCCAAGAGCCCGGCATCAATGTTTCGTGAAAGTCGCCTTTCTGACGTGATCATGATAGTATGCGCTGTCTTTACCATGGCAATGCAGTTGGTCTGTCAGTACCAGCCAGTGCTCGCAGGTTTACTGCAACATTCATCGATATGGATGATGCAGATTTCCTCCTTCCCTAACTGGACAAGCCGTGATATAAGTGAAAGAATCTTGAAAGTGGCTCTAAACCCCAATTAAGGGCCATCAACAATGAATTCATATTACGATGAACCAATTCATATTGCAACACCAAATTATAGTCCAAGCACAATGACTATGGATTTTGTTTTGTGAAGAACAAATGTCTGCTTGTTTTCCTTTGATAACTACAAATTTAGCTTTTTAATTTTAAAAACTGCATATATCAAATTTATATATTCTGCATGGAATTGAGATGGTATACTGAATGCACACCTATCTATTGCCTGGGATAGCAATATGTCTACACTGCCAGGCAACATCGCATTGGAGTTGCCTTCAATTGTGCCTTAATAATAGTAATTATTACTTTGAAAAGTTATGTATTATGAGGCTATCCACGGCCTGACGTACTCTGGTGTCTGTGTTACTAGGTGAAGGATCCCATCATCGCCAGTATGGAGGCTGAAGAGAAGGCTAACATGGAAGATGAGGCGGAGAAGGAAGAGGAAGGCGAGTACACGTCACAGTCTTCCGCATCTATATTGATGCAGTTGTCTTCCATTTCTGGGCGTATTGTCATTCCATCCCAAGAGCGCGGGATCAGTGTTCACAAAAGTTACCTTTCTGATACGATATTGATAGGATGCACTGTCTGTACTGTGGCAATGCAGTTATCATCCTTGGTCTGTGAGTACCAGCCAGTGCTCACAGGGTTACTGAAACATTCAGCGCTACAGAAGTTGCAGGTTTCATCATGCCCTAAACTGACAAGCTGTGATATGTGAAATAATCTTGAAAGTGGCGCTAAACTCCAATTTAAAAAAAAAATAATAATAAATAAAATAAAAATATGTTGTCATCAATGGTTTATATTCTGTTACTTACAAATAAGATATTTATTATTTAATTAAAGGACATTGGTCAAGGTGTATTGGAATATTCATAAAGTGATTGTGTGTATGTGTATATACATTTTTACTTGTGTGTACATTTTGGCCCTGTTTTGTATGAGTGCAATGCTAGCTTTGATAATTCTTCATAATATTGGTGAAAGATTCTCACTTCGATGTGATGCAATAAATTACCCACCTTTATAATGGAAATACGTACTTTTATAATGGAAATACATACTTTTATAATGATAATGGAAATACATACTTTTATAATGGAAATACATACTTTTATAATGGAAAAGTGTACTTTATAATGGAAATACATACTTTTATAATGGAAATGCATACTTTTATTGGTCAATTGCAACGAAACTATGTCAACCAGAAATATTACCATTCACCATTATTTATACACTCATTTTAATATGTTCATGTCCCTGTTTTATCATATGTTGAACTCTTTAAGTTTATTGTTTTTACATTGTAAATACTTAGTATGGGAAGGATGCTATTTAAATAGGGTATAATAATACATATGATATAATAATAATATTACTGTAAATATAATAATAAGGATATCAAATTGTGAAATTGTGGGATATTGGAAGAATACCATTCCTGGCCTGATCATGCTCGATGCAGTACTCATAAAAGCTTGATAAAGACAAGCAGCACACATTTTCTTTGTTGGTTGAAGGCTAGGAGGTACCCAAGAGAAATATTTTGACATTTTCTTTGATACTCTCAGGAGGGACTGCACACATTCATGATTCCTAAGTTGATGGATTTAAAATTATCAGCATAGTCTATAAATTTATTTACACATCTGTTGTGTGCACATATTGCACAATGGTTTTCACCAAGATGTTATTCATTGTTTATTATCCCTCGAAAGTAAATTAATTCACCTGCACTCTTATGTCTGATATTATGGCCAATGTCATTTGTCCATATATATATATATAATTATGGTTACGTACTCTAGACCCAATCATTTGTTTACATATTCTGGCAGACGAATCTTTCCGCATCATGTATTGGTCTCTTAAATAACATGTAAACATTTCCATAAATCTTTGTCTCTAAATCTCTCAAAGCACCTATTTTCTACTTGCAGTTTCAGATGTTGATGATAATGTATTTAACTATCGCGACGAGAGAGTTAACTACGGCGATACCGTGGCTGTTTGCCGTAGTCCAGACCAAGGTTTCTGTAGCGACACTTCTCATGCATTTGTAGTACATGATCACCTAGTTGTGGCTGTGATCACCTAGTTGTGGCTATGATCACACCTTGTAGCTGTAATCACCCTGTGGCTGTGATCACCTATAGTTGTGGCTATGCTCACCTAGTTCTGTCTATGCCCACCTAGTTGTGTCTATGATCACCTAGTTGTGCATGATCACCTAGTTATGGCTATGATTACCTTATAGCTGTAATCACCCTGTGGCTGTGATCACCTATAGTGGCTGTGATCACCTATAGTTGTGGCTATGATCACCTAGTTGTGATTATGATCACCTAGTTATGGCTATGATCACCTTGTAGCTGTAATCACCCTGTGGCTATGATCACCTACAGTTGTGACTATGATCACCTATAGTTGTAGCTGTGAAGCACTTGTACAACTGATAAAGACTTTCATATCCTCTTATTGTATAGCTCACCAGACTGTGTATATCTGTGTATATCTGTGTATCTGTGTCCCACACACCATTTGTATTTCTCCAAGACCTCCAAGACTTCCAAGTCCATCCATCAGACAATGGAAGCTGGCACATCAGATGACAAACTTTACAAAAGATTGAGCTTTAATACCACCCAAGGGTGTCAATGTGTGTGAGGGTGTCAATGTGCGATGGTGTCAAGGTGTGTGAGAAGTAATATCTGTTCTGCAGTGGAGAACATTCATTGGCTGGAGATTGGGTTGTAATATCCATATTATATATGCAGTGTGCACTTTCTGGTCGATGTCTACCAGCATTGGCTTAGTATGTATGTCTTACCAGTATACATAGTTGTTGAAGTTTCTCCTCCTTCTATAACCAGGCTCAGTCATATCACTCTGTGGAAAGAGGTGTTAAATCTCTCCGTATTCACTAAATGTTTGTCACACAGGTAAAGGAAACTGGACATAAACTGGAGACTTTAAACAATAGTTAAAAAAAAATATATATATATATTTATGTACATATACATAGGAGGTGTATGACATCCCTGCCCTCCTCTCTGACTATTGTAAAGTGTGTTGTTTTACTGACATTTATGTGAAACATGGGAAACAAGCATGAGAATACATCTGCATATCGTCATTGCATGAACAAATATGTCGTTTTTCCTTTTGATGTTTCCATCCAGTTCCAAGAACAGTGTTTGCTCTCAGTATTGTCAGTGTTGAAAGTCCCACCCACCCACATCCCCCAGCTGTACAATCATAGCTCAGGGGCCATGTTCATGATGTTATCATATACGTACTGACATCGTTAATCCTTCGTGTAAGAATATTTGATGATCCCAAAAGGGTCAAATTTACCTCCACGAAGGTTTAACGATGTTGTTACCTATAATGTAGCTTTGGGAAGATTGCCCCAGAATGTTTACACATATATTTGTATACTGTAACTACTGTATTAATTCCAATCCTTGAATCTTTCAAACACATAAATTAATCAGGAAATGTTTCTATTTCTTACCCTAAAAGTAAACATGTACTATTTTGTCAAATGGTATTTTTCTAATTATTCGAAACAGCTATACATTTTTCTGACTTTTTGGTAGTTCATGGTTGATACTATGAAAGAAAGTATTCAGGGTGGGATAATTCTCCAATTAGTCTGAACCACAGCTATTCTTGCCCACAGATATACCACATTAGGTACCTCTTGTCATCACATTCACATTATGTTGCATGTGCATAAATTAACTACGCAATAACTTATTCTATTATAAAATACATCTATCATCATCAACACTAACATATTAATTTAAATAAGATCTTGATCTTTTATCATTTATTATTTTTTCTAACATCATCCATTTGTATTTATTAATCTCGTTTCTGATTAATGATTTCCAATTGCACTAAATAATGGTGGTTTATTTTTGTTTTATGAATATATTTTGTCACTTCCAGAAAAGAAAGAAATTACTGTGGCTCTTATCAAACCAGATGCTGTCAGGAATGGAAAAGTGGAAGAAATATTAGAGCAGGTAGTTTTGTCTATCTAATTTTAAATATACATTTTCTTTATCAAACTTTTATTTGTAGTGGGTCATAGAGGTATCAAACCATGGTCAATATAATGGCAATGCTATTAATATAAATTAATATCTACTTATTATATGGTTTAAACTTGAATATCAATTGCGCCACCATATAAAATTTTAAATGTGATGTTTTATCAAGAATATTAGTCTATTTGCTTATATATTTTTGGAGGATTTCTGTACAAATAGTTTGTTTATGTTGTAGATGAAGGCATCTGGTATCGAGATATTAGCTCAAGAAGAAAAACAATTAACAGAAGATGAAGCACGCGAGTTCTACGCTCATATGGCAGGGGAGGTAATCCTCTTTTGTTTTTGCATTTCTGGACCTATATGTATATATTTGTGGATGTATATCATACTGGCCAGGGAGTTCCATGTTGCGTAATTCATTGAAGTACTGTAGTTATAGATGCTGGGGGAAAAATAATCAACTTTAAGTTTCAAAGTCCAAGGTATATATACTACATCAGTGTATGTTCATGAAAGTTACCTTTCTGACGCAATATTGATAGGATGCGTTGTTTGTAGAGTGGCAATGCAGTTATCATCCTTGTCAGTACCAGCCGATGCTCACAGGTTGACTGCAACATTCAGCGCTACAAATGTTGCGGGTTTCCTCCTGCCCTAAACTGACAAGCCGTAATATAAATGAAAAAATATTTAAAGCAGTTCTAAACCCCAATTAATACAAAAGAAGAAGAATATGGCCTTCATTGTGAGGAACATCAACAGCCTTATTATATACTATATTCAATGGGCAGTATTTAATAAAAACCATCCCAAATTCACATTAGAAATTATCATATTATAATAATATTATAATATTATAATAATATTCTAAATATGATAATTTTCAGGAGTATTTCGAAGACCTGGTGACATTTATGAGCAGTGGTCCTTGCTATGCACTGGTGTTGACCAAAGGTCAGAAAGGCGACAACATTATTCAGGAATGGCGGAATATGATTGGTCCAACGACTGTGGAAGAAGCACGGGAAATTGCACCAGAGAGGTAACAGATGTCACTGGCTAGCCTCTGTACTAGCTAGCCTCTGTAATGCTTACCATATCCTGAGGACCAGTGGACATTGAGGATTTCAATTGTTACCTTTTAGTATATATGTTCACTATGGCGACTAGTGCTTCAAAATGTTCATTTCTGTTACTGTATGAGAAATAAATGCCCGCCACATTTATGTTTTAAGGAAACTGGCCACTAAACATGTGGTGGAAGCTTTACCAAAAAAATTTAAATGGTCAAATCTACTTCTCTAGACAAATATAAAATGTCGTTTCTGCGATGCGTTTGGTATCTACAAATAAACAGGAGCCTCTTCTTTTTTTTTAGACAAATGACTGCAGTTGCGTACAAATCACTCATTCACTCACAAGTATTCAATAATCATTGAATTTATTTTAGTATTTATTGTGTTGCAGTTTACGAGCAAAATATGGAAGTGACACATTCAATAATGCTCTCCACGGGTCTGATTCTCCAGAAACAGCTGCCCGGTAAGTATAAGATGCTTCAAATTATATTGACAATAGAAGTAGTGCAGTGGCAGAACATTTGGACTGCGGAGCTAAAGGCCCTGGGTTCAATTCACATCACGGGAGCCCGGCATCAATATTTACGAATGTTACCTTTCTGATGCGATCATGATAGGGCGTGCTGTCTGTACCATGGCAATGCAGTTATCATCCTTGGTCTGTCAGTACCAGCCGGTGCTCGCAGGTTCACTGCAACATTCAGCTCTACGGATGTTGCGGGTTTCCTCCTGCCTAAAAACTGACAAGCTGTGATATTAGTGAAAGAATCTTGAAAGCGACTCTAAACCCTAATACAAAAGCAAACTAAATAGAAAAATAAAATATTATGTAATATTGTAACCAATGTGATGTACATCACTACCTGCGATTGTGATAGTCCTTGTCAAAGATGTTATATGGCAATCTTTTCAATTTTTAATTATTTTTTTTTTAAATCTAAAAAATTAATTAAAAATAAGATTTGTATTTGTGTTGACAGAGAAATGGCATTCTTCTTCCCGGACATGGCCCAACCCACAGTAAAGAAGGTTGACGCCAAAGCCCACCTTCAGAGGACACTGGCACTCATCCGACCAGATGCATTCAGAAATCACAGAGGTAAACAAACTCATGTGCTGTATGTGCATCAAAATGACATTTTCTATTTTCTTCTGTGTGGAAAGTACAGGAGAATAACTTTGTTAATGTTTAAATGTTTGAGTAACAGAATACTTTTGCTAGTTATAGAAATTATGCAGCAATTGTTCTCTTGTTTAACCATCTTTCTGCTGAACTAGAGATGTCATTTGGAGCAGGGAGTGTGATTTTTCCAGCATTTATTGTTTGAAATTGAAATTTGTTGAAATTGTATTGCAAACTTCACGAATAAAAACATTGATTGTTTCTTACCATATTAACCCTCTCCCTGCTGGATTAAGCACAGCCACTGCTCTTCAGGGCATCCTCGGTTGCCTCCAGCATGGAGAGAGTTAACAAACATAATATATGTAGCCAGGTTTGATATATGATGCGCCTACTGGTCTCGGTCAGTGGGTTTACCCCTTTGGATCAGTCAGTAGTGTTTGACTCGCAATCCAGCAACTCGGGTTCAAATCCCAGGATCGGCACAGTCCTCAGTAACAGTGGTGCCCAACGTATGTGTATTGATATTACTATGTACTTCTAGAGGAAATCATGGAGAAGATCAAAGAGGCTGGTTTCAAAATAGCTCTACAGAGAGTTATGACATTGACAAAAGCTCAGGCCGCTGAGTTCTACAAAGAACATGCAGATAAACCCTACTTCGAAGAACTCACAACAAGAATGTCAAGGTACATAATGATACTGAATTACCTTGGAATCAGAATGTCAAAGTACAGTGAACCCTTGACATAATGCCCTTCATTACATCGCAGATTCGGTTAAACCGCGGTCAACCGTGGACCCCAGTTTTTAGTATTGAACACTTGGCCCTGTTTATGGCCGGGTAATGATACTGCTTCATGATCTCTCCATATAGCGCTATAAGCGATAATGCTTCGTGGATCCATAAAGTAGCGGTATACTGAGGATTCACTGTACATATCTTAGAGAAATCAAAGCTAGAATATATAAATGTCCATATGTAATATTTATGCAGGAATGTTAATTTGTCATGACATATTGTTATTTGGAATTTAAAACTATTAATTTTAGGATAATTACCTAATGTATACTGATGTCACTCTCTGTTACTAGCGGTCCTCTTATGGCATTGGGTCTTGCCAGGGACGATGCTGTTGCATCATGGAGAGGGATTTTAGGACCTACAGAAAATGCAAAGGATGAGGCACCCGAAAGGTGATACATGACAGCTATGACAGATATTACAGAGATGGGTCAATGTAGGATTGTCAGAAAGTGGGTTTTGGGGGCCGTATCAAATTATATTTGTGAATAAAAGTGTATTTATTGAGATAAAAAAGAAAGAAAAAACATACTCATTTCATGCAAATTCAGTGTATGAATTGCTCCCATTAATTAGTAACTTGAGGAGGGGGAGTATGTAGCTTGGTGTGACATAAGATGATCCTACTGGTGTCGGCCAGTGGGGTTGCCCCTTTGGCTCAGTCAGTAGAGCATTTAACTCACAATCCAGCAACTTGGGTTCAAATCCCAGGATCGGCACCGTCCTCTGCTACTCATGCAAAGATGATCTTGTAACTTTAAGATACTCTTGTACAAAGTGATTCCCTCCAAAGGAAAAATATGGTCCAAGTTTCATTGCACATTGATTTTATTTATCAGGAATGTAGACTATCCATGGATTTAAAAGGTAGCATACTTTTTTTTACTGCAGAAATTATTCCATACGATTTCTAAAAATATATATATTTTATTTATTTTTAGTTTACGAGGCCAATTTGCTGAGGATGGAGCTACTATCAACATGCTCCATGGATCAGACAGTTCTTTAGCAGCAGAAAAAGAATTTAATTTCTTCTTCCCAGTAGAGCAGACCATAGCAGCTATAAAACCAGATGGCATGGGAACTAAAGGTGTTGTTCTATTTGCCTTTTGAAAATCTATCACCAAGTCAAATTTGGGTGCCTAAATATATAGGTTTGAGTTTGATGTTAAGGGTAGAGCAGTAATTATAGTTTGTCTGACTCTAAAACCAATAGCCCTGGGTTCAAATCCAACAGTGACCTGAGATTACAAAACTTTTTGAGTACGATTTCATGCTCCTCAAATTTTATATGGGGATTTGTGTGAACAAAACTTTGAGTTGAGCATGAAATCGTGCTCAAAATAGCTTCATCATCTCAGGGACCTGTATCTTCTCTGGAAGTGTTTTTGTTCAATGGCTGTACATATATACAAGATATGATAATATATGTGTACTACATGTTTCATATTGTGTTGGTTCGTAGGCGAGATTATCGACAAGATTCATGAGGCTGGGTTCAGAATAGCAGCCAGAAAAGAAACAGTAATAACCAGAGAAATTGCAGAAAAATTCTATGCGGAACACAAAGACAAAGAATACTTCGATGATCTAGTCAACCATATGTGCAGGTGAGAGGACATGCAGAAAGTTGAACCATCTACACCATTTTGAAACCATTCTGGAAGTTCATGCCATTATTTATGATAAAAATAAATAATATGCACATTTATGATGTGCCAAATCCATGCTCAAACACAATCCTACATTATATGTTTACCATATCAATTGCTAGTTGTCTTGACAGTAGTACAGAGAAGCATGATGGATGTTGTGATAGTGTTGTGCTGTGCTGTGTATTCCAGTGGTCCGACTATGTTCATGGTATTATCAAGAGAAGATGCAGTGACTGGCTGGAGAGAGGTCATAGGTCCCACCAACCCGGAGGAAGCCAAAGAAGAGGCCCCAGACTCGTACGTGTCATGTTTGTCAAATTGCAGCCATATTTTTTTTGGCATAGACAATTGTAGGACTAAGATGCACAATATAATAATTTTAAATTACATTTTGGGATCTTTTCATATTTTCAGATTAGGTTATTTTCCACAGAATAATATCTGAAAAATATTTAAATATATAGATTTTAATTTTTTATTTAAGTGTCTTTAGATATCCTCAACATCTTGCATTTGGGATATGTATGTTATAATGTGAGCCTTGACAAGCATAGTGCTTATCCAAAATGCAGGATATTGATGATATCTTAAGATACAAGGATGGCCCAACTATGTATAGCAAGTCTTTAGTTGAATCTACTTTGCTCCATTTCTCCCACAGTTTACGAGCACAGTTTGGTGCCGATATTGTCCACAACGCCGTTCATGGTAGCTCCAATCCAACACAAGCAAAAGAGTCCATCCTAGAAGTTTTCGGCAAAATGGAATTCAATCCTGATGGTACTGTGAAAGGTAGCTTTCTTCCAGTGTTGGGGACTGACATCGTGCAGTCCAAGGATTCTAAATGTTGTGACCAGCTTCAGTGTAGTGATGGTTACCACCAAATAATCAGTGCTTTAGTTGAGAAGATCATTAATCCTGTGCTTGGCCTGTTTTCATTAATCTTCCATACTTTGAAAATACTTAAATTAAAAAACAATTCTGGATATAACTTAAATATTAGCATTCTCACTAACTACCAATTATTTGTATATATTTTTCTCTAAAATTCCATTAAGATTAACTACGCAAATTTCAAGTAATTATTATAAATATGAATTACTATAATGTCTTATATTGTTTTTTCATTGTTATTTTTTTATGTAATGTTGTCAACTCTTATCTAATGCTATTTTGTTATTACAGCTTTTACTGACATTCCTATCAGCTTTATGAACATGTCAAAGTAGTTAGTAGTTAATTATAAAATGGTCATTTTTGCACAAGCACCCTTTGGTCCAATTACCGTACCATAAATATTAGTCTGCAGTTGTGATGGCTAGGACATGACAAGCAATTTTCTTGGGGAAGGGAGTGGAGCTCCTTGTTTTTAGGGAGAGGCGTTGATTTGATTTTCTTTAGGGGGTGGGATGGGCTGTTTTCTTTGTTTTGTTTTGTGTAAGTTTTTATTTGTGGGGTTGGTGTGTTTTTTAATCTATTATAGCTGACTAATTCATTACCTTGAATTTGTATTATGGCCACAGATTTGTTTTAGTGTGTGTCTTTTTCTTGGCACCTTTTGTAAGTTAAAAAATTCCCCAACGGAACAGAAGCCCAATAAAAATAAAGAAAAGAAAATACAGAACAAAATAGTCCAAGAAAAAATATTGCATGTCCTTTCCTAGTCACCATGCCAGTTAGAGCAGCAACATTATTCGATTGAAATGTCCAAATTGGAGCTGAAAACAGACATGCTTTGGACATCAATTTAACAAATCTCAATATTCAGCCAAACCAACTTTATTTTACTCAACACAGTTTTATTGGACTGGTCTCATGTAGTGTATTAGACATGCTGTTATCACATGTTCTAGATTTGTCAAAAATTAATCAAGATTAATTTTCAGATTAAAACTCAATCTCATTAGAAGGCTAATGGGGCGAAGAAATCCCAAATAATAACAGAGAAGTTGAAGCTACAATGTTGAACTTTTAATATTGATATCAACCCCGTATGTACAAAATATTTACATGGTGCAAATCTGCACACTATTACAACATGACAATATATTTCCGAATATGAAATATGTTGGTTCACCGATAATGTGAACTAATGTAGTTTTAAAGCTCACCAATAGCGTTAACTAAATACAAATGTGGGGTTCACCGATAGTGTGAACAAATACACCAGGGTGTTCACCGATAGTGTGAACTAAATACAAAGTTTTAACAATTCACCGATAATGTGAATAACTAAATTCAAAATATACAACCAGTGTAATAGTTACACACTGTTAGCCGAGCATGGCTCCCACTCATTATTGGGAGTCATATATGAATCGATGTTATCGCCTCAATGGCCTAAGCTCTACTGACGACGCACGTTTTCACGTGCTTTACCCAGCATGCATTTCATTGCATGCGCTCGCGGCAATCGTTGCTGCGTTTGCGAGAAAGATATAGCGAATAACATGTTTCTCCTGTCCACATGTGTTGACGCTTTTTACCTTATTTAATTTCAGAGATTGTATGTGTGTTACACGTCGTACCAGCAAACGAAGTTCTGATGACTTCTATGATTGCGTACGCTATATGGCATATCGGTGATGTCATAGTCGAAAGGATGGGTACCCTGTTGGGTGGCTGTATTCTGTAGATCCAGAGAGTAATATGAGTCCAATTTAATGCTAATGGTAGTTGCGAGGCAAAAATGCGACCTTCAATTAATGCGAATGAAAAAATGTTCTATGTATTTTCAATGGAACAGATTAAATTCGGAAGTTTATAACAGAAAACTGTCACAATTTGTTGTTATGTTTTTCACAAAATTAAACTGCCGACTAGCCTACGTGCTAGTGTGTTGGTTGATGCCTTTGTAATGAGGAGAGTTAACTTGGCATAAGCCTACTAGGCTTTTGGGGTGTCAAGATCTTGGTACAAAAACAATATTCTCCGTATGTTATCCTTTCCCTGTCTCCCTGTTTTATAAGCCGTCTGGTTTGGATGCCATGATAACGTTTTGAAAAGTCGTCATATGTCATCGACAAAAGACAGATGCAGTTGTACAATTAGATGTTGCTGATTAAACTAAGAAAGAAGAATCTCCTCGAGTCAAAAATAGTAGTTTCAACATAAATAATTCATACATTGTTGGAAACGGTATTACACGGCGTCTTGAAACACTTGACTTCCCCTGACAACTTTGTAAAACAGGGTACCCTTTCACGAAGCTTTCGTATCCACTATGCGACCATGGCTCTCTTTTCCGAAATAGCGTAAGAAAGGTAATCTTAGCCATAGACTAAGACTACCTTACGCTGTTTAGTACAATCGAGCCATGGTCCCATAGTGGATACGAGAGCTTCGTGAAAGGGTACCCAGTTTTGCAAAGCCATTGCTACGGTTGGACATAATAATAAGGTTACCCTATTAACGCCTTTTCGTACAGAACGGTCCATGGGCATGGCGTTCTGGCAGTGATCAGCGAACAAGATAAAATATGAGAGCGCTATGGTCTGTTTGTGGATACGAGAACTTCATGGACTTAGAGGGTTTCCATAGTTATTATATATAGGAGTCAACTCGCAGTCACTTCATGTGTGGTCATGTAACTAGTCAGCTAGGAAGTAGCTTATGTATTAACCGCGATACCGATGACCTTTGTTCGCAATAATCCGTGTTCATCAGATAGTTACTAGTACTACACATCGCACAACTTTGTCAACAGGGGTTCTTTGGAATTTTAAGCCGTTGCAATCCTTGGTATTTTGTATTCTATACTTATTTCTGTTAAAATTTAGACCACAAAATATGCCACGAGATCTTGATGCCGTGCCCGCTTGCTGTAAAACGCCCTCTATCGGTTTCTCGATGCGGGAAAGGGAGATTATTCGTAAGACACGTAGAGTGTTCTCTTCACGTTATCACAGTAAGCGGCTTACGAAGTCGCCAGTGGGGATGCGCAGTAGAGTCTGATAATCTCCGGTAACACCGGCTTCGTGTCTCACAGTAACACTGTATATCAAATAAGCAATGTTTCTATAAGACAAGGTACATAATTATGTAGTATACTCACCAGCTGTTTACATCTCATGAAGTAGTATTTCAATGAGAGAGATATAGTTTATTGATATACTCGCTTCTAGTTAAATGAAGCCGTGTTCCTAAGAGAAACAAATAGTATACTAGAGAAGTAGAAGAATACGAAACTGTATTTAATGTTGGATATGTAAATAACAAAGAACGTTAGCTCTGTAGAGCTATTATTCAGAGAAAAGCTATTATTCCAATAAATACTAGCCTAAATCAATTAAATAGCGTCAGCCATAGATGGTACACGTTGTATAGACTCACTTTTATATCAGACGTGTTTCAGTGAGATAGAACAATAGTATTATGGAAAGTAGTATCTAGTTGAAAGACGACTTCATTCATATAGATGCAGTAGTATAGTACTAGGTTGTCTCTCGTGGAAACACTACTTCATTAATATAACTGCTATAATACTACTACAATCGTTGAAATACTATGGTACTTCATTAATATAGACGTGAGCATCATACTACATGTATATGTCTCTTCATGAAACACCAATTCACAGCATCAGAGAGACAATCTAGTACTATACTACCGCATCAATGAAGTGTTTCAACTAAAGACTACTTCCCATAACACTACTGTTCAAGTATGCTAGACCCAAATGATATACAAAATCACGCCGTAACACAATGACGTGAGGAGATTTAAAATAGATAAAGAAACTGTGTTGTTGGCGTAAACACGTCGTTAAGAAGACGACATCTTTGGGTTGGTTATTGTTTGACCAAAATACGGTAAATTATCGATCCCCTAAAAGCTAAACATGTTAAAGATGAATATTGAATTTAAAACGTTGCAATGTGATGCTCCTCACTTTTTAAAAGAAAGAACATGTACAATTAGTGTCAAGAACATATACATTAGTGTCAAATTTACTCATAACATTCAGGTGTATTGCTATAACTATTGGAATTTGGTCTCTGGGATTTCTAGGTGTTAATAATATTGATGCGTGTACCGGTAGTCGAGCATGGTTTTATGGTAACGAAATTCGTTTTGTTTTACCTCGCGCTGATTGTAGATTAGTGTTCCCTTCGTGATTCCTTAACACAATTTCCGATTTTAACTTATCACGTAACATAGAGAATCGATTTCTATGGTTTTGTCTTTGTAAAAAAGATGATTAAATTCTTCGCTTCAAATGAGTTTGTAGATGGGATCAAAAGTTCTCTTTTTCCTTCGAGACTGCTTCATGTTATACATCGTAGCATAATATGTTAGTTTAGAGCTTCCATTATCTTAACTTCAATCTATAATTAAACCAATAAAGGGGATGTAAGCCAGTGCTTAATTATTTTACGACGCTGATGGTGAACTATCGTGAAGTGATGCATTCTCATTTCACGACCGTACTTACCATCCCAGAAATGTATTTTGAGGATAACAATTAATGTTTAGTTTAGAACAAATCGTTTAGTTCTGTAGGCACGCGCGTACGCGCACGTGTGTGTATGTGTGTGTGTGTGTGTGTGTGTGTGTGTGTGTGTGTGCGTATGTGTATATGTGCGAACGTGTGTGTGTGAGAGAGAGAGAGATAAAGACAGAGAGAGAGGGAGAGATAGAGAGGGAGGGAGAGAGAGATTATTTATTTCCTCCAGATAGTAAATCCAAAGATACAGCATTACTTTCCACAGAGAGAGAGACATAGAGAGAGATAGAGAGAGATAGGGAGAGAGAGAGACCGAGAGAGGGAGAGAGAGATAAGAAAGAGAGAGAGAGCGAGAGAGAGAGATATATACTTTATTTCCTCCAGATAGTAAATCCAAACATACAGCATTACTTTCCACAAGTAGTTTTGTCCACACACAAATAAGTCTTGGTTAAATATACCAAGCTACGTAAACAACATTACATAGATGTACAATTTAAAGGCAAAATACACAACATACAGCATACGTTAATGTGATACCACCGAACTGTAATATAAATTTGAGCTAAGTATTTCAGCTACCATGATCCCGTAATCCTTTTCCGTTCATTGGATTTTCGTGGTTTACAAACTGGTTCTTCTATAGTATTTGAAGTTAGTAACGTATGGCACGATTGCTATCTAAACCTTTACATGCAGATTGTGGGTAGACATTGTGCTACCTCTAAAAACAGTTAATAAACAATTCTTCTTCTTCTTCTTCTTCTTCTTCTTATACTCCTCCTTCTTCATCATAATCTTCTTATTTTTCTTCCCTCTTCTTCATCAGCATCTTCTTCTTCTTCTTCTTCATCTTCTTCTTCTTCTTCTTTTTTCTTCTTCTTCTTCTTCCTCTTCTTCTTCTTCTTCTTCATCTTCTAAAACCACTGTAAAGCCATACGTTAAAACAATCTGCCTCTAACCACAGGAAAGTAACCTCGTTATGGCCTCTGATATTTTCTTCCGGTGTCTAACAGTTCACAGGTAACACCACGCCGGGCTCAGGTGTCGTCGCGGCCTCGCCATTTTACCTCTCGTCTGCGGTTTCCCGCCTTTCGTCTACGATGTATATATATATATTCATCCTAAGCTACTGTTGAAGTGAGGAGAGAGGTCTTGTTATTACTAGCTCGCCACATTTAGCAAGTTTCGTCCGGAGATGGCGGAGGCATATACGTCTTCCGGGGAATATTATACCCATAAGTGTCTGCATCTTTACAGTAAGTTATCCTTCTTTATAATTCATGTTTACACACGTATTTGTTTTTAACTTAAAGTTTACCAGGTTGACTGGATACCGAGCTCTGTTAGAAAAAGGACATTATGGTGAGTTTTATTCATATGAAATATGAATTAATTATAATTCAAAATAAATATTTACGATTAATGTTAAAAGAGTTATCAATAAATTGATGTCAATCACAAACATCCAATAGCTCAATTGTATTTTATTAAATAAACTACGATATGTAAATCTAATCACTATTCAGTATTCACAGAAAGTTTTCTACCTGGAATTTCATTCAGTACATTTTCTTTTACTACGTGTTCAATACATTTGCATTGATACATACATTTGTTTGTGCATTGTATGTATAGTTATATTTCCTCGGTGGAGTTGGGGTTTAAACCCATGCAATCACAGCTATAGTTTCTCAGCACAGTGTAAACAATATTATTTCACACACCACAATGTACAAATAGCCTGTTCTACACGATACCTTAGTCAAAATATCGATAATCGAGATTTTATATATTTTCCATTACTGATTTCCTGTGCCGTATGAATTGTTTTAATATCCCTATCAAGCTGAATAAATCGAACGTTGATGTTTTTTTCCAATCTTTAGAGGCAGCTAGCATTATGTTCTATATTTGGACACTCGCAGTGTGTTTCAACGGAATTTCTACTACTATATTATATATATATACTTGGATCATATCCAAATGTATCTGCATGTTAAGAAAGCATAGTGGTCTATGTTTCGAGGATGATCAAAATTATATTTAATATAATAACCATGCGCTTGACAAAACCTCCACATGGAGATCACATCTGTATCCAATACAATATATTGGTAAACTCTATTAATCTCTCTAATGTGTGAACAATGGTTTACCGAATACCGATACAATTCATGTACCGGTGCAATATTCGTGATCACACGGATCTGGTTATGGCATGGGTGGCTGTGTCAATAGTATGTGTTTACATACATACGCTTAACTTAGATAATCTTCTTCAGGAAATTATCCACAACCCGATAACCGTTTGATCTTTGGATTACGTTTAACGTGGAGGTACAACTGCGTTAAACTGTTACGTTAACTCCATGAGATTTCACGAGATTGGCCCCTTCGAAGGCGTGAAAGCTTATAGCATTACGACACCTCAATGATTTCTCACTGTAGATCTAGATAACGAGAGGTATGCATACATCGAAAGCTATCGCTGTAGGTCTATGCTAAAGCTATCGCTGTATGTCTATGCTCTGGGGGTCTCATTATTCCTGGAAGATAACTAGTAATTATGTCTACTGTGTGATGTATAGTTTTCGGTGAACTGCAAGGAGCATTTTGCTATAATCGAGTTACCTCCCTTTCCGCAATGAAATCCCGAAGGAACCTGAATCCTGCAAGGTTCATAAGCCTACTTGCCAGTTGTTTTGTCTATTGGTTGTCCATACCCCTCAAAACAGTGATAACACGCTGTCCGTTTCATAACACAAGTCATGATTCATACCAAGTACTGTGATGGCAATCTACTCTGGTCTGTTTAAAGGGATGTGTAGATATGAACTATTTTGCACACGCGCATACACGTTCACGTTTATGAAATAACCAGTACTGTAGAACAAACGCCAATTTCTACGCACATAATTGGCCTTTGCGAGTATGCATACTATCGTATGTTAAAAGCATATGGATGCTAAGATATACATATAATTTGATTATGACAGAATCATGTATTACTTATATGCAATGCGTATGTATTACATGGACAAGAAGGTCGTTATGCATAAAACATATTGAGTTATCAGTAGACATGTAATCACCGATATACACTCATCTCGACCACTTTATCCGAGTAGGATGTCTTACCGCCAACGTGAAGGGACCGTATTCACAAAGCATCTGTTGGTCAATTGCAACTGATTCTGTCATTTCAAACATCTAACATTATTTCATATATCAAATCAGTATTACGTAAAGGTTGGTCATAAACATGTTTAAGTAAATGTATGCTTGTGCCTTAAAATACAGCCGCCATGTTATCGATTGCAAATCTGTCGATTTGTTTTTATTACTAATCTACCGTGTTCTGTCCATTATCCTTTGCGCATGTCCAATTAATTTGTCAATACTAATTAATTGCTTTACTTGGAGATTATGTCGACTACTACCTATCAAACTACCATGATTTAATTACACACTATAAAATATCTATAATAAGGTGTGGCTTGGACGTTCTTTTTCACGAATTGACCGTTTCTCGTACGTTATCCTATACATAATATTAAAATCGGTATAAATCTTGCAGATAACTTTATCCAGTGGTTGTACATTGTCACTCATTGTGATATCAGTCTAGTCGAAATATGGATTTATATGTCCTGTTCCATTTCCAGATTTTAATAACTTTCCTCTAGTTTGCACTTCAAATATGTCGATATAGCGGAAACAAGATTCAGGGGACTCTCTCATGAAGTTCTCGTATCCTATAAGAGACTATTATTCTAATGCAACATTAACCCCCAACATTTCCAATAGCCTGTAGATTAAACCTCTTTGCTCCGTCATTACAGGCCCGTGCTCGCAGGTTTACTGCAACATTCAGCTCTACGGATGTTACGGGTTTTGATACTGCCATAAACTGACAAGCCGTGTTATACTGTAAATCAGGAAAATAATGCGTCACTAATTTAATGCGACCTCAAGCTTTTAGACACAAATGCGACAACAATTAAATTCAATCGACCAGGCCTCTATTCATGTTTTTTCCCGGACCTACCTTTAATTATTTTACATAATGCGTAGGAATTAAATGCGACCATACGTCAATCGCCATTTCTTCGCATTAATATCATTCTCGCATTAATTTGCTGATTTACAGTATATAATGAAAGTGGCTCTAAAACCCAATAAAGCCATAGTTATTTGATTCTCTGGTTTACGGATCCGCCAACCCGATTTTTTCCACTTTGTACTAGTCATTAGAAAACTATAATAATTTTTAGTGAAAAAACAAGTTGTAGTAGCCATCATTGAACATGAACAAAGACCGACAGGCAAAGGTTGACATAAAGTCGAAGCCAATTTTATTGGTTACTTGGAAATATGTATAACAATAGTCTAATTTATAACAATAACTGCTATTGACAAGCAGTACTTTGAATAATTTGTGCATTCAAATCTAAACATTGTATCTGTACTGGTGTTTATAACAATGATATTTATTTGGTCAACCGACCATTCATAATCTCCAATTATTTTTATTTTTATATTGGACCCACCCGACAGGCCAAAAGATCAATATATTTATTTATATTTTCGACCGCCCGAGCGGAAATTGTCACAGAAAAATCCGCAAACTAGGGAATCAAATAACTATGGCTAAAAAAAATATTGTTTTTTTTAATAGAGCTGCGGTTACCTTAGAGTGACGCCGTTCTCTACTGCAGAGAATTCCGAGACATAGATACGAGAGATAGATACGAGATAGATACGAGAGATAGACCCGAGATAGATACGAGAGATAGATACGAGAGATAGACACGAGAGATTCAGTGCAGGGCACCCTGTTCTGTTAGCATCCAATTAAGCCTCGTTGTGTATGGGTGAAATATTCCCTCTGCGACGTAAAGCACTCATTCATTCATTCCAATTAAACCACGAAGATCGTGAAGTAAGTTACCATTACTTCGTGACTCGGTCCTTTCTGCACCCAGATGTTCTCAAACCGAGAACGACACGTTCAATCCATTGGCTTGCACATAAACGGGATTACCTAGCTCATTACACTGATGTATTTACCTACCGGTGACCACACGCGCTGATGAAGAGCTGTGAGGTGATGAGCAAACTGTAAGCGGTGTCAATACGAACTGTGAACTGCGTCCTAGTGTTGCATCCTCGAGACAAAGACTTGAGTGACTGCTATTTCATACGCTACGTACGTCAGTAGCGTGATGTTAAAGGAAGCACTGGGCCTTGTGCTTAGATGATGCAGTGGTTCGCGATAAAAGGGTTATTCAACAAGAATCTTTCAGTCTATTCTGAACACATCGATTTGCCATTGCCTACGAATATTCTTATATATTATCATACGGATTTCATGATCTTAATACCTCTTTAATACCATAAGTTCCTACCGTCGAGACAATGGCATTATCAGATTTTCTAGAAGAACCGTCTACACATATTGATAATCTATGCCAATGCCATACACCTCTGTACTGATGAGACTGTTCGGCAGTCAATAGTCTTCATATAACTCGGACTGTGGTCTCTAGAATTTCCAAATTTATACCAGAAAAAATTAAGTGGACTTATGTTATATAGGGCAGAAGTCGTTACTTCTTTTATTCTCTGACTCCCAGAAGACTACGGAGGCGAATAACACTTCGCCAAGAGCCGAAACTTGCAGCACGTCACATTATATACCAGCGGAAACATAACTGTAATCAAATATTACCAGAGATGTATCCCAATATTATATTGAGTGCACTCAGACAATATTCTGTACAATATGCTTTATGGAATTTCCTACATGGCTTAGCTCTAAATCGAAATTACTTTTTTTTTGTAGGTTGGTTTTGCTTGATCTTGTTCATGATCGATCTCAATGCAGATCAATGTATATTACAGTAAACGTTCGTTAAATTGCCATAAATACGCATATCTATAAGGCAACCTTCTTCACTAATCACACGAGTGGCTAAACTGCACAAATTGTTCAATAGGAACAGTTCCCGTATATTTCCTATTATCGTTATGTCCCCACACGAGAACGGCAATTCACGCCATGTCCGGAGTCCGTGCAGTCCCTTGTCCAACTGCTGCTGTCCTGAGACTGTCCATAACGGCAGTTGCCGTGGACATGTCCTCCGAGATGTTTGATAGATTGCACGCTGACTGACCAATAGCCGGAGTGCTGGGAGATGCGAGTAGTGGACAGGGGCCGAATCGATAGGCTTTAATGGACACGGGCTCCCCACGGGGGTGTTTGACCGGTGGCTGGTCATCTTACATACTGTCCAGCGTGCACTAGCATTGACTGCCTTATGCCAGCATGAATCACGGTGACCCAGGCATATAGGTGTCCGTGGGCCTTTAATAGCATTATACAATAATGCATTACCTTGCTCATGGTTAAACACATTACTATGTGAATTATTATTTCAACACGACGTCGTGTGTTACTGTGTGTTTAATTGTTAATGTACTTTAAGGGTTGCTATACAGTTTATTGCATCCATATTATTAAGCTTATTAGTTTATAGTTACAGTACATATAATGATGACTTCATTGATGACTGCCAGTGCTGATGGTTTCATTGGTGACTGGTGGTGACTTATGGGTGACCACTGCTGCTCATGCCTCGATGGTGACCACTGGTGCTGATGCCTCGTGTGCGACTACTAGAGTAATAGAGTAGTGTTGATACCTCATTGGCGACTAGTAGACTAGTGCTGATGCCTCATTGGCGACTACTAGCCTAGTCCTGATACCTCATTGGCGACTACTAGACTAATGCTGATACCTCATTGGTGACTACTAGACTAGTGATGGTGCCTCATTGGTGAGTAATAGACTAGTGCTGATGCCTCATTGGTGACTACTAGCCTAGTGCTGATGCCTCATTGGCGACTACTAGACTCGTGCTGATACCTCATTGGCGACTACTAGACTAGTGCTGATGCCTCATTGGCGACTACTAGACTAGTGCTGCTGCCTCATTGGCGACTACTAGACTAGTACTGATGCCTCATTGGCGACTATTAGACTAGTGCTGCTGCCTCATTGGCGACTACTAGACTAGTACTGATGCCTCATTGGCGACTACTAGACTAGTGCTGATGCCTCATTGGTGACAACGTCATTTGTGCAGCTGATGTTGATTACCTCATTAGTTAGCTACTGGTTTTGCCGGTTTGTTTGGTGACTGCTTGTGCTGATGGTTTTAGTAGTTATAACTTATGTTGAATAAGAGTAACGAATATAACACACACTGTCTACATAGTACTTGCAGGCAATAAGTCAGGATTGTTCTCAAGTTGAGTAATGATATAGAATATTTCAAACCATTAGCGATTCGTTCAAGCATTATCAGTATACCGTTGAAGCATTATCAGTATACCTTTTTTAATTCTTTTTTTTACGCTACCATTTAAAGACGGACTGATCTCTTACGACATAGGCAATTATGAAGGTGGTAGCATCGCGACAGTCACCGAGGATTATAAATATCAAAATTCGTCCTCTCCCTGTCCTGTGTCCTCTTGGCCCTCACTCGCACGAACATGTTCCTCGCCAAGCTTTAATTAGAAGCACCCACTGATCCAATTTGACAGCAAACAATCTGGGATTTTATTTGCTAATGATTTCTTTAGATGAATATCTCATACAGCTTTGAAGAGCATGCAACGGACCTTCGCTTAGGAGACAAGCGCGGATTTTGTCTGTCCACCGAGATATTTCTTTCAAGCTTGTGATCGAAAATGGGTCCATTTTGTCCCGCTAGAAATGTTATTGGTTTCTAATGATGCCTGGACACATCAAACAAGAACATGAGAGGGGCCGACTGGTTTTACTTTTGTTTCACTACCCATCTGTGAACTCGTATAGTGTCCTTCCGCTCTCATTACATCTTATAGGCACCGGGGTTAACGTTGAATGTCCACGGTTGATATATCGATGTCGGGATATTTAATGTTCTGTCACATTGACGTTTTTCGCGCTGGCGCATTTTCTGCGTAACGTGACATCGGAAAATATGGTCGTATTCTTCTACAACTGCGAACAGTGCTCTAAAATATTTACAGCATATTGCAAACATAACATGTTCGTTTACTACTTCCAAAATATTAAATTAGAACCAGCATTTCCAGAATCCAGTGATTGGTATAAATTCAATTCCAAGAGGAATATACTTCATTACTCACCATTTCAACTTTCGACCTCGTTTTGAAATGTATTACCTTTCCTATTATAAACTCACTCATCTGTCATATCCAACTGGTTTGAAGGCTAATTGTTTATTGATTTTTAAAAGCCTGAAATGTCTTTGAAAACGGTCACCTCTTTTAGGATCGTCTCAAGAGCGTTACGTTCAGCAACATTTAGCGTCCGTGTAAATCACGGGAGACCCGAATACAAGCCTATTCTCATAAGTCATTAAGCTATGTAAAATTTCACATCAATTGTGACGAGGCGTGTGTGTCTGTTATAAGCTGCGGTCATCACCCCCTCCCCCTCAACCCCCAACCCCCCAACTCGACAAGTGACGACCTAACAGTTTCATCAATTCGCCCACAAATCACCCACAAATCACCCATAAATGTTGATTGGGCACGGTTCCATGGGCATTACGCAGGCCATGCAGCAGTAGACGATATTATCGAACGTGTAGAAAAAAACAATCTCGATAACCCCTAGGAAAATTTCGTGCCATTTTAGACGTCCATTGAGTAATGCCTGCTCGCGATAATTATCTCATAAACCCCACCCCCTCTTCACAATCATTTTGAGGAACAATCATTAGCATTTACACAGTGGAAGGTTTTTCGTCGCGGAGGTGAAACGCTACTCAGACAAATGAGGAAGAAATTGTTAAACTGCTCTGGTGAATTATTAGTCCTCCCTAGTGTGTATCCGTGGACAAAGTTTGCCAATGTATTGAACCTCCTGGAAGCCGGAATATGCAATCTCCCGATTTATGTGGTTACTTTCAAAGTTAGTGAGTTTGCTGTGAATCTTAAAAATAGCCACACGTAAGATCATCTTTGTATGTACTATTACAATTTAATTTAATTTAATTTAATTGTTTGTTCTGCATAGTATTACTAACTAGGGAAAATATGAAACATAAATCTACCATCATAATTATGACGCTGTGTCGCCAATGGCAACATTTCTCTGTTTCAAATATAATAGTTTGTTCTAAATACTATGCTGATCAGCATTTTCACTCGGGAACCACCATTTTATTATACTACAGAGTATGGAGCATTGGGATGGAATTCGCACACAAACTGACGTCAGTGTCAGAATGGTGCTCACCAATGTCAAAGAGTAGTAAAGACTATTTCTAGCTGAGTAAAATATCTGGAGAGAGAACAAAAAATCATGTTTGTCGGGGATAGTTGTACCAGAATATGTAACAACACCCTTAGTGACCTTTAACCTGTGCAAAGATGATCTTACCACTTTAACCGTGGCACCCTACATACAGCTAATTGTGTTCAGACCTAAACCAAACACCCCACTGACACACAGACTAGCATCAGTTTACAATTCACTCACACGTTTCGATTGCACATATATTGACGTTATCAATTACTCAACGGATTGGAGGAACATACACATTCGTGAGTAGAGTTGTCAACGGTAGTTTGACACAGAGATTGCTCGCTAATGGTTTGTGAGATGGTGGTGCTATATACCACAGACACGTTTACAGTGATTGGAGTTTGCGCACTGGTCAGCATCTTTAGACTGTCCCCTGTGTGGAAAGCTATGCATATTTGATATATCATACAAACTATAGTAGATTAAAAACTTTCGTCGCTTTAATGCTATACCAGGCCGTGAGACCTTGAATGCCGATACGCTATATGGCGTTAGTACCTTAATTAGTATTTGAATTATATAGGGTTTTTAAAAGTCATATTCGGAATTCTAAATCTTCTCAAATACTCTTACTTTGCGACGCACAGTTGAACTGTTAAAATAATAATTATACTTATTTAGTATATATCATCGTGGCCGCATTATGGTTGACTGTACAGTAGTATACCGGTAGACTTGTTTGGTTTTGTCGTTTTTTGTAGAGGAAATGTATTTGTGCATTCAAAGGATCATTATATATCCTAGAACGCGATATATCTAAATTATTTACGTATCACGAACCCAAACTGACTTCAATATCATGTAAGTATTGTATATAACAGGTTTCAACAAAGTGATACCAACGTTGTATTAGTCATCTCCGACGCAATAGACAGAGCGAGCTCATTTGTACGTACCATGCAAGTGCTGAGTACTAAATTGTAATGCGTTGGCTGAAATTGAACTGGCCCCGAGATTACGAAACCTTTTTGACTACGATTACATGTTTTGTTCACAAATCCCCATATAAAGTTTGAGCTAGGGTATGGAATCGTACGCAAGAAGTTTCGTAATGTCGGGAGCTGGCTGTACTGGTAAAGTACAACGTAGACTCGGAGTAGGTCACTGAACCTGATCTTGCACCTATTTAACATCTATCGTCAGCGGTCACTTATGGTCACTTATGGACATTTATGGACTAGCCCCAGACAAGCAAACACTGGCGTATACAATAGTCAGGTACATGGCTTATTTACGATGCAATCCACAACGTGCCATCTCTTCTCCCACTCACCAGTACCTCGTCGAGCAAACAGTTCAGTCCCTCTTAACAATGTGTGGCATGGTTTAAAATGATCTATCTTTAAATAGCCGCTCTACACTGGCCACGTGTATACTAGTTATGTATACAGCAAAGAGAACCACTAGGCTGCCAATGTTAACAAAACTTTGAAAAATATAGAAATTAAACATTTTTAAATTTTTTTAGAAACGTACTTTAAAGTCTTGATAATTATAAATTGCCTGTTCCAGTTTCGGATTGTATTTACTATATTTTTTATAATTTTTTAGTTATTTACGCAATATTTTATTATTTTTTTAGTAACATCCCATCTATAATGCTTGCTGTTTGGTGGAGACAGCGTAGACTGTTACTTCAATGAATCAGACATCACAGCGAAAACACCGACACGTTAATTACACTTCGCTTGATCCTTATTCAAACCACGATGAGTAACAAGTTAGAGTAATCTCTGTTTGGCTTAGGAGGTTTAGAGTATATTTATAGAGGTATTTAAGTAGTTAATTCAAGCAATGATTCGGATTTGATGAGTGTGAAGTCTGAAGTGTGAAGTGAAGTGTCTATCGATTTGGAGCAAGTATAACTGAAAGTAACTAGACGTTTTCTGTAATTTGAGCCCAATCCTTAACCCTCTCCATGCTGAAGGCAACCGGATATGTCCTAAAGAGCTGTGGCTCTGTCTAATCCAGCAGGTAGAGGGTTAAATGAAGCAACAACATACGCCCTGAATACATATCTATCTATCGGGGATTGATTCAGCAGAGGAAAAGTCAAATGTGAAAAGTCATAGTGATCTTACGGCAAAAATAACCGTTACATGTTTTCTAGGCGTTTCCTAGTATGGACTAACTTTCGGTATTAGCAGTGTTTTCAGAATGTGAGTGATTCGATCTCCACATAAACGTGGTTTTGACCCTTTACCGTCACTCTAATTGGGGGCATTATATGCGGCTGGTTCCAGATTCAAAATCCAACCGGAAACCAAATGGAATGTCACGATTAAGTAGAATGTTTGTGACGGCAAATTACGTCATTACAAATAAGTATGTATATGTACATGTAAGTCGAAACGATACTTCAATTAATTGCCAGATAATAATAATAGTTATTATTATTATTTATTTATTTATTTGTTTGTTTGTTTGTTTGTTTGTTTGTTTGTTTGTTTGTTTGTTTGTTTGTTTGTTTGTT